>JAJHSJ010001785.1:0-51745 GCA_021015155.1 Magnolia officinalis
AAAAATGACAGTCATGAAAATCGAATGCACTTGGTTGAGTGTGCTAGATAGTGAGAGTTAGTATTAAAGAGTTTTCATCGACTTTATAGAGGATGAATATGACTCCTTAATCTTTTGACTCAGAAGTTCTTTGGTCATGTGTGCTTGATTGAATTTGAGTATGCATTGATTTTAGGACAAATGAGAGATTATTGGAATTAGTGCCTTGGAAAAACAATGTGTGCCCTAATCTATTGGTCATGTGGATCTAATAGGGCCGATCTCAACCATTGATCTAGATGACTAAGGGTCCTACTTGGACATATATTATAAATACCTTAGACATATTTAGTGTTTCATTAATCTAATATTCATTGGGCTGTATGAGGAGTACATGATATATCCTTTAGTCTTAGGAAACTTGAGTTGGATATAGTGGTTACTGGCTGGGGAGAATTGTGTTCCATGGAACTCAGTATCCAGATGAGTCATGAACAGGCACAGCTACTTAGGACACATCCATGAATATTGTTTTTGGAGATATACGGTCATCGTATGTGAGGGGATTGACTTAGGTCAGGATGGAAGGTTTCCACCATCGGGAACTAACTTGGTGTCAGTTATGCTTTTTGCCCTAAACCTACACAGGAGGATGAGTATTGCATTGATGTGAGATCCTAGTATGGACCCTTAGCCAGTAACAATAGTGGATTGAAGTACATGTCAATTATTTAGGGATCCATTGGCTTGGGTTGTAATTATGTGATCTATGGTATGATTGTGCATATTCATTAATCAACCTTTGGACCCGAGGATGTGTAGGGTCTTGAATCTTGACTAGGCAACTTTGACTCACTTTACAAGGCTACATAGAGGCCAGAAAAAGTGGGTGATTTTGGATACATTCATAAGGGTTCATTGATTCTCATGCGGGCCAATAAGAATTTCACATAGTTTACCATGGTACTTGTCGAGGATAAGATTTGGATAGATAAAAATAACCAATCAAGTGGTTTTTTCACTGAGCCAGCGCTTAAGGTTTTAAACGACTTTTAAAAAGTTTTCAACATCTGAAGTTTTGTTTTAATCATTAAAATTATTTTGATCATACTTGATGATAATATGTTGGCCCAAATTTGATGGTTCATTTCATAATCCATATTGGATCTAAATCATATATGGATAACCTTGATAGTGGAGGGATTGGACCATAATGTGTATGATAGATGCAGATTGATGGGCTCCCGTTACAGTATAGTACACCGAAGTCAAGTGTATCTTTGAAATCCTAACCCTTATTTATATATTTTATTGTAAAGGGAAAGCATTCTTGGTTTGAAATAGGTTAAATGCGAATATTTTTAAGGTTGTGGTGTGAATTTTCATGGCTATTTTAGATTTTCTTAAGCCTTATAATCATAAGGCTTAATTATAAATTTTTACTTTTACGTATACCATAGAAATAATATTTAATGGATTTAACCTCTAGACTCTATTTTTATCCAATCTAACTATAAAGATGACTTATTAAGCTCAGATCTTGTAATCCATCTGTTCACATCATATAATGGGCCACCCCATCATAGTAAAAGAACCTAAAATATATTGTAATCATCCATAATTGACTGTCTGATGAAGTAAACCGACAATCTTATTCTTACTCCTCACATCATATAATGGGCCACCTCAGTATTGTATGAACTGTTTCTACCGTTAAAATCTCTATCTAAGGATCCTACACATGCATACAAATTACCTAAAAGTCTAAAAGGGTATATACAACCATATCCTTGGACCATTCTCAAAGACATATTTGCATGTCTAATTATAGTGAAAATTTAACTTAAGGCCACTTGATTTATTTAAACCACACATCCTTAATTTTCATACTTAGATCAAGTTATTTGATCACCTATCGTAATTTTTCATCATATCCATTAGATGGCCTACCTGATCATCAAACAAAAATTACCATTATGATCCTCACATTTTTTTCCAATGAACATATCGATTACATGTTGCATCGGGATATGATTAGACCCGTTCGTAATTCTCGTATATCACAATCTCTACCTATTCCTTAAAGCATATGACTAAGAAAACCCCAATTCACAGGATTGTTTGCTGTTTGCCTTTTTCCAAGAAGAGAAAAGAAGAACGAGTAAAAAATTCCTCAACTAGCAGCGAGAGTACTCTCTCTCACTCTCTTCTGGCAATTTTTTTTTTTTTGTAAGAGCCATTACTAAGGTTGATTGGTTTGAAATCTTTCAAGCTTTCAACACTATCTTTGTTGAGAACAAGGGCAATGAACCGGGCGCACCCATTAGACAACTTCCACTCTCATAAAATTCTGAAGTAAAACTTACCATCTTTCAATTCCTTTCAAAAAGAAGAAAATAGAAAATCCATCTGGGCCTCATGCTTTATCTTTACCCAAATTTGACACAACACAGTTGCCTTCACCTCACCCTCCCAAAAAGACAATCCAATAATTCCTCTTCCTGTTTGAATTTCTATCGAAGGAAGGTTATCAAGCTTCAGTCAATTCCATATATCTATTGTCAACAAGTCTAAATAAAACCTTACAATAGCTTCACAAACCTGTGATCATCCTTCAGTCCTCTCTAATCTCTCTCTAATACTCTTTGACATCAATAGCATACTTAGGGGCTTCAAAGGGATAGGCATCTGAGGCAGGCCAAGGTAGCAGCAGCCCACCAGAGATAATATTGTTTACATGAATATATACCTTTCCCGAGCAAGGCGTAACATAGGACTAATTCATTAATTCCAATACTTACCATATATTTTAATAAAATATGCAAGAATTGAATGTTCTTGGGCTAATTCGAAATCTAAATGGACTTTCACAGGGGACTGATTTCTTGTTATTCTAGCATAATATGAAAACCGAAAAGCAGCCACAAGATGACTGTCAAAAACATTCCTCCATCAATTAAGGGGTAAAAAAAGGGAGCCCGACTAGATGAACCCAACTATTGTGCAATCTAACATGGCCCACTTTATGCAGCAACATACATTTGTGGGTCCCCATGTGATTTAGGGATGTTACATTCCACCACTATCAAAGAACAAGATTTTATGGAGTTGTTCATTTCAATTTGTAAGATCATATCCATAGCAAATCATGGTTTTTGTATTCGTTTATCTAATGCTCTCTTCATCAGCTATTATCCTTAAGCCTTCTTCTCCATAACACCCATACTTCATTGTTATCTTCGATGTCAGATTCCAAATGAAAAGTCAAGAGAGAAAAAAGCTAAGAAGGAATGCTTTTTCATAATTAGATGATAAATCCAGCCCAATGGTTTTTCAATTTTTTTTCTTGCATTAGCAGTGGAAACATAAAACCAATCATTCAAACTCATCACTTTCATCTTTGCTTTATAATAAAACATACTATGTGAAATTACTTGCTCGTCGCAAATATAATATTATTACTCACAAACCCAACAAATAAATACAAGGATTTATAATAGAATAAAAAATGTGGACAAAAGAAAATGAATTTCAGAGTATAATGGCAATAACTAGCTTATATATCTACTTTCCATGCTTCAAACCATAGGGGCTCTACTCTTTTGATCTATCGCACAATGCACACATGGGCGGCGCTGAAGATGAAATGCTTATGAGAAAATTGACATCGAAATATAAAAATTTTGACGATGTGTGTGGAGGGAGGACTGGAATGTAAGTAAAAAGCAGCATTCAGAATCTACAGCATAGAGCCACCTTCCAACCGCGGTGCTTTCGTAAATGCCTCCGGTCGGCCTTCGCCATTTTTACTGGACTGCTATTCCACTCTGAATGTAATCTGCAGACGCCAAAATCCAAAAGAAATGCTTTAGTCAGTCAGAATATACAGGCAGAAAGATGGATGGGTAGATGCTAATTAGAATGGATGGTAAAAAGGATCCAGGTTGTCTGTCTCCTCCAGACTACACATTTTGTGGGTTCTCATTTACTTATGCCCTTGACAATCTGATTATATCCATTAAATTTGGACCAATCAAATTTTCTTTTCTCGCCATCTATTAATTGCCAGTGACTGGATGGTTAGGATCATTTGATTGGGATAACTTTCGGGCTGTGCTCCATCTAGAATAGGGCCCATGAGTTGGATGGTCAGGATTGGTATACACATATGCTATGTATGGGGAGGACAAGTCAGCACAATTTCACATGATATGGCAAACACAAGCCAGGGTCTAGCCTTGTAAAAAAGCACAATGTTATAGAAAAAGGCATTCAAAATTTCTGTTCATAGGAACTTAGAAAATCTAAGACTGGAGAAGGCTAAATGATGTAGAGCGGGTTGCAGACACTTTCACGTCCAAGATGGATCAGAGAAGGTCCAATCAGAAGCAGAAGTCATCAAGACCGTCGGAACCTTAAAACAGGCATATCTCGCAAACCGGAATGAGTTACTCGACATACCATATATGATTTTGGGGTAGGATGAGCTACTTTAGCCAACCAACCCGGCTATGCCGGGTTGCCCACGCCGAATTTGCAAGATTCCGTAATATCGATGGCCAAATTCCATGTTTAATTTCGTTTTTACTATAAATAGTAAGTTTTAGTTTGATTATAACTCTTCATCTGTTGGGCCTTTAGGAGTTGTGTCCAACATGAAAAGTATTTAGAAAAATTGGGAGAATAACGTGATTAAGCCACATAGGACACTTGCTATAAATAGAAATTTACTATTTATAGTAAGATGCGAATTCTAGAAGTTTTAGTTATAGTTTGATTTTGATTTCTCTCCTTGCTTGGTATCCCTATTTAAAGGGTTGTGAACTCATTTATTTCATTCATCAATCAAATTACGAATTTATTAGAATTTATTTCTATTCTTCTTGCTTTCTTTCCTCAACTCCGTGGATTCGGAGTAGTTATCCTTGAGGAAGACGGTGATTGACCTCATCACGTTCATCCCTGCATCACTAAAACTGATCAAGGAAAAGATAGTCTAGGTGGAATTGTGTTAGCTGTGGTTGATGGTAGAAGCAAAAAGAGGCGTGTAAGCATTTGTGAGAATGGCACCTTGGATGGACATTTGATCGGTAAGAAATGGGAATGGCACCTTGGGTGGACATCCAATCAATCATTTGGGGTTTAGAA
This sequence comes from Magnolia officinalis, assembly GCA_021015155.1. Classification (NCBI taxonomy): domain Eukaryota; kingdom Viridiplantae; phylum Streptophyta; class Magnoliopsida; order Magnoliales; family Magnoliaceae; genus Magnolia; species Magnolia officinalis. Next base: position 5,128 of record JAJHSJ010001785.1, read on the forward strand.
ATGGAGTTTTTACACTTGATTTCTCCAAAATCCAAAAGACCCGATTGCATTCAAGCAACTATTTATGTACTTCAGAAATCACCAAACACACATCTCAAAGAAATTTTCACATACAGACGCGTGTGAGAAGGTATAGGTGTGGCATTCTCCACGGAGAATGTGCCACAGCCCAAACAGTTGCTGGGTGGGCCACCCGTTTACACAAAAATGGAAGGTTAAAAAAGATAATCAACCATCCTTTATTCAATGCATACCAGCTGCTTACCTGAAAGGTGGACCAGCCTGACTTTCGGGCTCGAGCACATTCACCATAGAAGATGAAAGGCCCTGATCAGCGCATGCAGGCAAATGCAATAAGAAGTATTTCATGGCCTCTGATTTCATTTGCTTCATCCCCATTTTATGTGGATCATCAAAGGTTTGTTTGTAGTAGCTACTGTGTGTCTTGCCATAAAAACATTTATTAATTGGCATCTTTTGTAGTTTTCCCCATTTTTAGTTATTGCCACATAAACTTCCAATTGCATTCATAGCATATACATCAAAGCCCACCAAAAACACAGGCATGCACAAGTAGAGCAGCTTCACAGGAAAATTCTTGTATAAAAACACAAGTATTGCCACATAAACTTCCAATTGCATTCATGGCATATACATCAAAGCCCACCAAAAACACAGTCGTGCACAAGTAGAGCAGCTTCACAGGAAAATTCTTGTATATATGAAACACAGGTATGGATGCATAAGTTATGAGCTTTGCTAAGCCAACACCATGTACAAGTCAGCTAATGCACATGCCACCACGTATGCCACTGGTACAGCGGTACTTGATCCAAGCCATTCATCAAAAGGTACCACTATATAGATTCCCTACCCCAAGAATCTGGTGAAGTCTGCTGGTCAGGTGGGCCCCAATTAATTCAATGTAGGGTTGTAAAAAAATCTGCTGAAGTTTCCTATGCTGTCAATTTATTTCTTATAATATGGCACACCTGAGTGGACCACCTTTATCTTCAGGCAATAACATATACAAGGTAAGATCCACCTGATTGATGGATTAGATATTTCACGTGCCATGCTGGGGCATGTGCATTAGCTAACTTGTACACGTGTGTGGGCATAGCAAAGCTCATAAATTATATACAAAGTCCATTCATGCATGTTTATGGAATCAAACGTAACATGGAGAAAGGAATAACAAACCTAGTTGAGAATTCAAAAGTAAATACATGAAATGAGTGCAAATAAAACTTTTTTAAAAAAATGCTTGGTCAGAAGACTACTCACATTGGGAAAGCAAAGGAACGTGTGCTTGTTGTACTGCTATCTGATCGAAATGAGATGCTACCAGAACATGGCATCGCCCCTGAGTATGCTATTGGACCAGAGACCAAATCTGTCGCAGAAAAACTAGACTCTCCGAGTCCATGTTGAATAAAGAAACTCCGTGTAGAACCTGTCAAGCTATCCAGTGCTCCATCATCGAGCACAGATGCAGTTAGCCTCCGACCTGAGTGCTGACATTCTGCATTTTCTTTGTTCTCGTCTCTGCTGCTAGTCATTTCTGCTGGCAAAGGATCGGAATTCATAGCGATGCTTCCGCTTTCCACCTTACTATCAGCGCTAAAACTATCGGATTGCTGCTGTTGCTGAATGCTTCAGAGCAAGAATGTGATGCTAAGATTGCCTCTTGAGTCGCATCCTGCGATCTTACATCCATGGATTCATTTGAATTCAAAGCATGTCCCTGACAACCAACATATCAGGAAATGTTTGCCATTTATCAAAAGAGAGAGGTCATTTGCCAGTGGAAAAAGGAACGTAATTATCAGCTTTTTCCATGAACAATCTTAAATGAGCTATATGGTTATTGACCCCAGGTGTATGTATCCTCAATTTATACAAGTGGAGCTCGGTGATCCAAACACTTCATCTGATGGGCTCCACCATGAATGGACCATGCTCTGAACGTATCCCAGATTAGAAGATCCTAACCTTTCAATTTGTGGTCATCGAATAGACACCAAAGAAATTTAAAACAAAAGTTGACATCCAAAAGAAAAAAGGATGAACATTTGAGGGTTAGAATCTTCGTAACCAGGAAATTTTAGAGTCGCGATCCATTCCCAGTGGGCCCATCAGAAAAAATTAGTTTGGATCAGTTAACCATGACCCCATATATACTACATATAATGTGAGCAGTTTTTTGACATTTTTGCCCCTGCAATTAGTTTCATGGGGATGGAAAACTTTGAATATTCAATGGTCATGGGAAGACATCTAAAATGAAGTTAGCAGTATTTTGGGAACTGGAAGGTGGCAGGTTTACACCATCCTTAGATTGATCTGAACTGATGTCCATGTTCTCAACACCACCATACAGAAGCTAGTCCTATAATCATATATCATTGATTATCTTTACCTTTAATCTTGGATTTGAATATGAGCCAAGGAATATTCATATTCATACACAATAACCCATTCGACAAATGTTTCTTTCCATAGTATGGGTACACCATAGAATGCAGAATATGAATGGTTCAGATCATCATATAAAATTCAATCCAGGGGTGAAAACCAGCCACTGTACTATGGTAGGGGGGCCACTGGATCCTAGTAAAATCCATCTCCAAAATTTCTCTCCCGGATTTCTCTCTCCCTTCTCCACGTGCCCCACCAGCTAGTTTGCATAAATTGAAGACCTAAGGAGACAGTGCATATACTACATACCCTCAGATTTTAGGATAATATAAATTCACTTAGATAATGAGGGAAAAAAATACTGCTCATCTCTCTACCTGATCATATGGTTGTTGATCTTCATTTCTAGCACAACTGGAAGACTCATCCTGCAGCGTTCCCATTCTTGGCTCTTGAACCAAGAGCAACTCTTCGTTTACAACCTCTTCTGTGACCAAAAGTGACTCTTCCGATGGTGTCCTCACATCTGTGGTAGCATTTACAATCTCTTCTGTTGCACCAACATTCTGTCCACCTTCCTCTCGCAAGCTTGCAGTACTGCTTTTAGCAGCAACTTCCTCATACTCGCCAGAAATAAGCTGCCCCTTGAAGACAAGTGATTTCGAACCATCTGCAACAGGTCCGCCACTGTCCTCCATTTCTTCGGTCATATCAACATTTTCAGCTAATTCTGATTGCAGAAATCCAACTCTCTTCTGGCCCACCTCATCATTTTCTACCAAAACTTTGTCCATGGGAGGTATTCCGTCATCGATGCAGATGTCCTTGACAACATTGTCTTTGGAATAAACCATCAGCTCTGAAAGTTCAATTTCTGTGACAGTCTTATCGGTATATAAATCTGCATCCTTTTCAGACAACCCAACTTCACCAGACGAATTAGAATATGAGGCATTTTTATCTCCGCTCTCATTTGTGGTCCCCAAAATTGAATCTTCCATGTCCATATAATCCTGGGTTCCTAGTGAGGCCTTGTGTCCATCTCCATCACTGGTAGGAATAGAATCTGATGCAATTTTATCTCTGCTCTCATTTGCATTCTCACAAATTGAATCTTCCATCATATAGTTGCAGGGTCCTGGTCTGGCCTTGGGTCCATCTCCATCACACTTCTCGGATGGTAATGGATCTGTGTCCATCTCATAGTTTTCGCTTTCCAGAACAGATTGTTTTACATGCTTTCCTTCTCTTATAGCCTCATAGTCTGCCTTCAATGGTCCAGTCTCTTCAGTCTTGTCAGCATCATATTCAATGGTCCTGGGCGCTGGTTTGTGAGCCAGAGAAGAATGACAATATGCAGCTTCACTATCTGCAAGCATATGTAAATTCTCCACACTTGAGAACATGTGTAATCTAACATATCAATGAAGAGCTAATCAGTGCGCCACGCTAAACTCCGACATATGGTATGACGGTTCTTGATCCAGAGTGTTCATGGGATGGATCTCACAGTGGACGCCACGTCAAATGAATCACATGGGTTGGACGACCAAAACCATCCTATTGGTGAACCATTTGCAGTTAGATGGTCCATTATTCTTTTCCACCATCCACCTGTAGGTCACCAATCAGATGGTGGAGATCGTTCAATGGTAAGAATTTTTGCTGCTGATTCAAGGTGAGAGTTTTTTTTTTTAATTTTAAAAAAAAAAAAAAAACATAAATGTGGAAAAAAAGTTTTATGGCTAACCATGGAACAAACTACTGATGCTGCATACTCTACCAAATTGCATTTCTCAAATTCAGATGGAAAGCCAACAGAACAGTACAATAAATGTTCTCTCATTAATCTAAATAACAAAGAAATTAAGTAAAGAGAAATAAAAGAATAATCAACAATGAATTATTCCTTTATGTCAGAATATGTTTTTTCAAGTTGAATTGATTGATCCACTACAAGTTCATGGGGGATTTGGGGTGAGAGGAATGGTAGATGCTTTCGCAATGATTCCAAAGAGTAGAGGGGGTTGTCTCTCATGTCTGGGATAATGTTGTTGAATGGGCATGGGATAAGGGGCGGTTGGATAAGTTGTAATTTTCTTTTTTGCTTCTTCTGTTTTTCTTGTTGTTTTTGCATCTTAGCACGAACTCAGCGCTTTTTCGATGAAAGTTCTCTTAATCTTTCCAAAAAAAAAAAAACACTACAAGTTCTGCAACTGTGCATCAAAAGGCAGAATGTTATTTATACAATACAAAATAATTTTCTGAAAACAGGCATACTCTTTTGGCCTATTTAATCAATCTAACTGTTGCCTACAATTGGATTACTGAAGAATATGAAATGGCATCAACCATGAAGTCTCTATTAGCAGATGTGTTAAACATACTAAAATAAGAAAAAGAAAGCATATAGGTGTTATGAAATAAATGTATTTCCAATAAATAATGGTGTAGTCTGTACTCAAGGTAGAAGAGAGCTGACAACCTGAGAAATAAATTTCAAAGACGGAAGCAGATAGTAAATGCTTAGCGTGACTTTGACTATACGACATGGAGATAACACAACAAATGAGAAGGACCTCCAACCACCTGATTGAAAACAGAAGTAAACAGAGAAAAAAATAAAAAAACACAACACATGCAAACAGTAATTCCTCTCTGTCATAAATCCAGAAGTAACACAAAAGGCAGCCTCCTCATGGTCAGTCACGAAATATCAAACTCTATATGAGACGAGGAATTTGAATTTTACAAGTGAGAATGCTTGGATTATATCGCCATCATTTTCACCAGAGATGGCACCCATTTGAATGACAATCCATTTGATTAAACATTTTCCATTTTTGAAAATTTCCATAGAAGATGCAGGGAACGACAACATTGTGAAAAATCAAGAGCTTTGCTAAGCCCATATGCGTGTACAAGTCAGCTGCACACTACCACATATGGCAGCGTGGCAGACAAGTGAAATATCGAAGCAACCCACCAGGTGGACCTCACTGCAACTTTCTGCCTAAAGATAAAGGTGGTATACTCAGTAGGTATGACATAATATTAGAAATAAGTGGAAAGATTAGAAAACTTCCAGCTGATTTTTTCACAACAGTACATTACTGCAATGTGGCCCACTTGACTAGTGAACTAATCTGATTCTTGGGATAGGGTGGTACCCTTCTGTTAGATGGCTTGGATATTGAACCATCTGCCATGCTGGCATATGTGATGGTGCGTGTGCATTAGCTGACTTGTACACGCATGTGGGCTAAGCAATGCTTGAAAATCTATCCCAAGATAGAAAACAATTTGTAAGCTGTTGTACATAAATAGAAAATCAAGGAAAAACATCCCCAGACAAAGATGCCTGAAACCCGAATACCCCATCAAATAAAACAATTGCTAATATCAGTATTCAGTGGGAGGTGAAACCATGCGATGATAAATATAGAAGGCAATCATATCTAAATACTAAATGGCGTATTGAAGCCAGCAAAACCATGCAGCAATAGAGTATCCTCCACACATGATGAAATTTAGCATATTTTCACTCTGCTTCGGAAAAGGAAAAAAGAAAAGAAAAGTGAGTGCAAAGTCAGGGAAGCAAGAGCAAAAGAATCACCTAGTTTCATGATTTACATGAGTTTGGAAAGATTGAAAGTGTAGTTATAGCACTGCTGTCCTGATGCTATAAGCAATTTCTTTCTGGTAATTGATACCATACGCAATTATATCCTATTCCAGCGTGTATCAGCAATTCAGTCTATTCATCTGCCAAGAAGAATATAGTTTGTCATACCACTGTGAACACTACTTGTCATTATCAAAATAAAAAAGAAAAACAAAGAATTCTGCTTCTTGCATATCTTGTAAATTTAAAACATAAGATGAATAGATAAGATTTTGTCTGCAAAAATATGATCGGCGTCATCATAACTAGAAAATCTCAGTCCAATTAAACAAGTGAATTTCCAAATATGCATATCTATATCTATCTACTATCTATATACACATGTGTACGTAAGCTCAAAGCCTCAAACACAACTATTTGTGTGTGAGGCCCACCATTTGTATAACATCCAATCCATCAAGCAAGGTAGCCCCACCATGAAAATGGGATGCCCCAAAAATCAGGTCATTCCAACTGTCAGGTGGGCCACACCATAGAAAACAATGAATGACCACACTAAAACCTCTATGTTCGTATGGGTCCCATCTAATGGTTGGATCAACTTGATTTTTAAGGCATCCCATTTTCATTGTGGGTACCATGATGGATAGGTGGGATGTCATACAAATACTATGATTGGGTCCCACACACCAACTAGTTGGACATGCAACTAATTGTGTGTGAGCATTCCTCCCTCTTCTCATCCTCACTTGTGGGGCCCACCATGGTGCTTGTATGACATCTTGCCCATCCAACATGATTGTCCCACCACGAAAATGGGATGCCCCAAAAATCAGGACTATCCAACCATTAGAAGTGGCCCCGCATGACTGTGGAGTTTTTTTTTTTGTGGTTGTTCATTATTTTCTATGGTGTGCCCCACTTGATAGTTGGATTGACTTGATTTTTGGGGCATCCCATTTTCACGGTGGGACAGCCTTGCTGGATGTGAGAGATGGCATACAAACACCATGGTGGGCCCTATATGCCAACTAGTTGGACATAGTCCCCCCTCTCTCTCTCTGTGGCTAGTGCTCTACAAGCTGCACTGCAGGAACTTACATGCGAGCAAAACCAAGAGGCAGTCCCCTAAGAGTTGTGCCACAGGGAACTTACATGCGAGCAAAACCAAAGGGCAGTCCCCTAAGAGTTGTGCCACAGGGAAGTTATGTGCAAGCAAAACCGAGGGGGCATTGGGGTGGGCCTCATTGTGTTGTGCATGCGAAATCCATTCCGACCATCGATCCTATCACCACATTGTAGGCCAATGGGCCGAAAATCAAACTGGCCCGTGATTCAGGTGGGCTACATGATCGGAAACTATGTACAGGGGATGCCCACCCTCCAAAATGTTTCCCTTCGTGTGGCCCACCTGAATCATAGAACAATCTGATTTTTGGGCCGAGGGCCTAATGTGCCATGACTCACCTGATGTTTGGAGTGGATTTGATCACGGTGGGGCCCACAACTTGTTTGCACCACAATTGTTGTGAAAACATTTGCACTAGATCAATTCTCTACACATACAAAGGACTACTATTTGAAGCCTGAAAAGAAGGAACTTCCTTACTACTTCTGTCAAATAAACTACAAAGAAGAAAATTTTTTCCAGAATAAGCTCAATCAAACAAACCACTATATTATGCAATAAGCGGATAAGGTGCTATCAGATGTCAGTCAAGACAAAAGGAGTTATTGTCTGACACAACATTGGTACAGGTGGGACCCATCTTTCAGCAATCTAATCTGTTAATCTGATTGGCAGCACCATGGAATGGGTTGTGCCCACCTGGCAGATGATCCCAGCGATTGGTGAAAATGGACCGTTACAACCAAGTGAATGACAGCCAACTCGGATGGCTAGGATAACCCTATGGAGAAGAATCTGGGGGCATCTCTCATCCAGCACAGGGCCCACCATATGAATGACTCGAATCATCATAAGTTGGGCAGCTCCATCTATGTAATTTGACCAAAAAACACCAACATTTTGACCAAAGAGCTTTGCTACACTGCCACACATGCACAAGACAGCTAACGCACACCCCACCATAAGTGCTACCATGGCACATAGCTATGAGATCCAATCCATCCATCAGGGGCTACCACTATACGGATGATCCTGAACCAAGAATCAGGTTGGTCCACTAATCGCATAGGCTGCAATTTACTGATCAAATGTATGAGTGACGAGAGCTTGGCTGAAGTTTTCTAAGCCGTCTACCTATTTTAAACATCATGACCCACCCGATGATTGGACGAGCCTGATTCTTGTGTGAGATCATCTTCAAGGTCGGACCCACCTGGTGGCTGGTTTGGATACTCTACTCTACCTGTCTGCCATGCCGACACATATAGTTGTGTGCACATGGGCTTAGCAGACCCTTCACCATATTATCTAAAGAGAGCTGTGATTATGGTTTTGAAAACCAGAGTACAAGGTATCATGAGCAATCAAACTAGGCTGAAGACCCTACCACAACAGATGGTAATCATCGTTTCAAGAAAACTATCTTTATCCAGGGAAGCAGAGGTATGGAAAGTTATAAACAGCTAGAACTGAGCTGAATTCCATTGCCAATGCCACAAAGAAATGTTTGCCAACTTGCCAACTCTTATAAAATAATTCAATGAAGAAGGTAAAGCAGTGAAAATAGCTGAAAATAACCAGAAACAGAAAATTGAGAAATCTTGATATGGAAGCAAGATATTCAAGCAATTAATGCTACCAAATACTAAATTGGAATTCTGTTACCAACCAGAAGGCACCTAACGAATCTGCAAGTTGGTTAGAAGCTTGAAAAATCAGTAAACTTTTATGAGATTGAAAACAAACCAAGAGGAGTTATATGATCATCTATTTGATGACATGTAGAGTGAGCTCATGTTCTGATATGGCACAGGTGGAAACTACAGTTCGGCGATCGTTACCGTTAATTTGATGGGCCCTACCGTGGATCGAGGACATCCAAAAATCTCCGAGATTGGAGGATCCTGGGCATCCAAAAATCTCCGAGATTGGAGGATCCTGGGCATCCAATGTCCATTCCTAGTCCTTTTTGCCACATTCCTTCTCAGACCATCATTTCGCAAATTGAGATTCCTCCATATCAGGGATATTTCTGAGGCCTGGTCCATCTGGGCGGTAGGGCCACCGGATCGAAATGACAACTTGGTCACTGAACTGTGGGAAAAAGAAAAAAAAAAAGAGCTTATGACTGCACAAAATGGTGCTGGGCCCACCCAAAATTGGTTCATGAAACCTTGCTGTTCATTTGCTAACATCACACTTTTAAGAAGGAAAAAGAAGAGGAAGAAGAGGAAGAAGAAAATAAATAATATTCAAATTTCCAAAAAGAAGAATAAAAAAACAGTAAATCATCTGCAAAAGGTAAGGAGATCTCGAACAAAGGCGATCTAACAAACTAAAGATTACACTTGCAACCAAACTCAAAATTCAAAAATTTCAGCACTCAGATTGCAAATATTTTTATTTTGTAGCATTGAACAGAGCCAAAAAAAGAAGCTTATGACAGTATAAAATGGTGCTGGCCCCACCTAAAATTGGTTTATGAAATCTTGCTGTTCATTTGCTAATATCATATAAGAAAAAAAGAAAACAATTAATATTCAAATTTCAAAAAAAAAAAAGGAAAAAGAAAAAAAGAAAAACAGTTTCAACCTAGTTTTTGTAGAAAAATAAAAAAATCAAAAGGGTTCTCCCAATTCTAGTAGAAAATGAAAGAAAGAAAGAAAGAAAAAAAAAAAGATATATCAGAATCAAACTATCTACCCCTTTGTTAGATGCCTAAAAATTTAATCTACTAATACAAGTATTTTATGGTGCGTTTGGTTGCACCAACTATCATGAAATTCAGGATAGTTTGCACCAAACTAAACTGATTAATCACGAAATTGGACGATATTTGTTGCAACCAAACACATTCTTAGTAAAAATTAAAAATCAAAGGTATCTATTCCATTTTTATAAATTAAAATAAAATAAAAAAAAAACCGAGTCCAACAATCTACCAATATCTAACCCATTACAATCAAGGTCTTCTGCAACGGAAAAAAAAAATTTAACAATGTCAAAAGGGTGCTCCCCAATTTTATAAAAAAAAAAAAAAAAAATTGCAAAAAAAGGAAGAAAAAGAAGAAGAAAGAGAAAAGAATCCTATTATCTTCCACACCTCAAAATCTAACCCATCAAAAATCCATACAAGAATTCCAAATAAATAAATAAATTAATTAAAATAAAACCCATTTAACCCAAATTCCTCTCCAACCTCAAATCAAAATTCAAAAAAAAAAAAAAAAAAAAAAAAGTCCGAAAAATCTAAATATCAGATTCATCACTTCACCACCATCTAAAAACATACATACACATCTACAATGGTATCTGACAAAAGTGGGCCCCACGTGATGCATTCATGAAATCCAACCCGTCCATCAGATACGCGACCTCAAAATACCAAACCTACCGAAACTCAACTCGATCCAAAACTCACGTGGGCCACAACACAGGAAGCAAGTTAAGAGTGCACGCCTACCGTTGATTTGAATAGTGGGCCAACCGTGTAATTTATCTGCAATCCAAGCCATTCCCACCATTCATCTGCCTTGGATAGACGGGTCTGGCCCAAAGCTAGGCTGTTTTGCAACTCAGGTGGGCCCCAGTGCCAATCAAGGGTGAGAGAGAGAGAGAGAGAGAGAGAGAGAGAGAGAGAGAGAGAAATCTCGCTTATATATATAAGAAATAAAAAAATAAAAAAAATACCAGATATTCGAGACTACTATAGCGAAAGAGACAACCGCAATAAGATTCGTTGCAGAAGAAAAAGAGAACAGAAGCGAAAGTTGGAAGAGAAGGGGTCCGCATGGAACTAATCCTACGCACCCATGGAGTAAAATAGCCAACCACCCCACACGCACAGAGCTCCTGATAACATAACATTCGTAAAAAGGGCAGGTTTTCGCATTAATTACCACGACGGCAAAATAAATACCACCCGCGTGTATTGACAGCGAAAATTGCCACGAATACGCGAGTCTGAGAACCGTCTGACCTGAAACCTTTCCATTCTCTTCCCGTCAGAGGCCTGAGTACAAAAGGCGATCTCGTACTCGAGCGGGATTTTCTTTGTTTTTTCCTCTTCTGGGGTTCGTTCGTTCGTCGTCGTCGTCTTCTTCTTATTTAAGAGTCCAGAAGCGACGGGGAAGGGACTTTTGAGATCTGATCTGGACCGTTGGATCTGTAGCGAGGGATCTGGGATTTTGGATTTCTCGGGGATGGGAGGAGAGAGAGTGAGGTATCAAGGGTATGTGGAGTAGATCTGCATCGAATCGGATTCGGGTTTGGAAGTTGTCTTTCTGTGGGTGATGATGAGAAGAAGATAAAAAGAAAAAAACTAGGATTGGAAAAAAAGCTCTTTTTGTAGTGGAGTGGTTCGCGATTTGTTTTCTTCCGAGGCTTGTTTGGGCTACTCGCGCGAGTTGGGTTCGATTGCTACTCGCATGCACACGTGTCGGAATGGGTTGTGTGTGAGATTGAGGGCGTTCGGAGGCAGATTGCCCGTGACCCTGGGCTGGGGCTGTGTGGGCCCACAGAGATGTACTTCACAAAGGACGCGGATTTACTGCGGAAGGCTTTAGCAGGAAATTCAAGGTGAGTCCACCGTGATGTTCATGAGAAATCAATAAATCTATCCTTTTTACGAGCTGTGTAACAAAAAATGAAGAGGATGAACTAAATGGGCAGAAAAGATTACCACTGTTGAAGCCTTTCAATGCTTTATGATGTTTATATTCACCTAAATCGTTTATCAGGTCATTTTTATATGAACTACGTAAAAGCATAAAAATCTTACACTCATACAAAACTTTTGTGGTCATATAAATATTTCAAAGGTGGTCACTAAATCTCAGTTGAGCCTTGGATACACCTTATTTTTGTCACATATCTTAAAATGAATAAGCTTTTTTCACAATAAATCTGCATACCTTTACAAATCTTCTAAGAGGCCATTTAGCACCATGGATTTGGGGGATTTTAAATCCCCAAGTTATGTGGTGGCATAAAGTACTTATGGGAGTTTCAAATCCAGGGGGTTTTAAAATCTCTCCAAATAGGAGGTTTTAAATCCGCCGTAAGAGATTAGATTACACCTAAAATACTTTCTACAGTTCTATCAAGCTCATGACCCACTAATGATATAAAAAAACAATTAGATTATCAATTGCTTCACTATAATTATTTTAATATGATGATCAACACCATCCAAATGTTGTCCATGTAAATCAACAACTAGAAATTGTTGGTTAGTCACATAGACATGATCTTGTTGCTTGTGGCCCATCTAAGACTTGAAATTTTATTACTTTTGGGCAAACCATATATTTTAGTAGGCTTATTACAACCATTGTGTCAAATATTACATATGTCACTAATTAAAGTTGTTAAAGTTAATTTAGTAATTAAATTCAAACCCTTGTATGTATACCATGCATAGCTACTTTTATATTAAAGTTAATTCCCAATCCTCAACCCCCGCCCCCAATGTAAGCCATACCACACCAAACAGTGGGGATTGAACGGCTGGGGTGACACAAGTTTTGTATCAGGATGATATTTGTTCCTACAGTTTATCTGAGTGATAATAACCCTATGAATGGTCTAGATGACTTGTAAACATCATGATCAGCTCCATGAAGGATTCAACGGTGGACGTTTCAGTTTCAGTTTCCACTGTTTCGTTGTTTGGACCACCTGAGTTTTGAATATACCTGATTTTTAGATTCTTATAGTATTGTAGTCTTTAAAAACAGGTGGATGAAGTCGATTTTTCACGGACATCTATATAGAACCACATAGCCCCAGTCACGGGTATATCTCTCGGCCGGGGCACATGGAGTCTGCTCTCGTTAATCGTTATATACATGGGAGCGATTAGGACCTGGGCACTCTTGCCATGTGGGGCCCACGTTGAAGAATGTGTTGTATATCCACGCGGTACATCCGTTTTTTCAGCTCATTTAAAGACGTTAATGCCGAAACTAGAGGAGATTCAAATCTCCAGTGGAACACACCATTGGAAAAAGCAGTTAATGATCATTAAAATTTTAGGTACGCCATAAAAGTTTAGTTATATTTAACCTTGTTAAAATGTTTGATGTTGGCAAAGGACTGAATGGCAAACATTAAGAATATTCTTACGGTGGGCTGTGGAAGTTTTTAATGGTGAGCATTCAATCACCACTGTTTCTTGTGGTGGGTTCCACCTGAGATTTGGATCTGCTTAATTTTTAGGACCATGTCCTAAGATGCGCTAGAAAAACGGATGGACATGGTCCTTAATTTTTAGGACCTTGTCCTAATCCGCTCCTTGTATACATGCACATGTCTTTGGAAGTTCCTGTGGTCAGAAGTCATGTGGGACCCTCAAAGATGCCCTTGGTAAATCCACTCTGTTAATTAGTTTCTTAAGACCAAAATAAGACAGGATTCCAAAAATCAAGCAGATCCAAAACTAAAATGAACCACACCATGCGAAAGTAGTGAGAACGCAAACTTCCACCATTGAAGCTTTCCTAGAGCGAGTATGCTGTTTATAGGCACAAATATCATTTTGGTCCTGAGAAACTGATAGATGGAACTTCCTTTTGCTGAGGCATGGGAAATATGCAAAGGGCACTATGAATTAACAGTGCTCTTGTTGCATTTTGACACTTAGCTAATCCAATCCATTGATATAAACTGTTCATTTAGGTCCACTGGCACATTTTATGGGCAACCATGCAAATATCTACCCAATATGATAATTATTAACCATTTGATCATTGTCCCTTAATATGGATGGTCATGATTAATTACAAAAAAAGGTCCAATCAGCAATTTGATTCTTCCGTGTGTTAGGGCTTGTGTGGATACCATCAAATAAGTTACTTTCCTACTTACAAAAGTAAATAAACAATTTATTTAAGTTTAGTTTATAATCAATTATAAATAAGTTTTTTATTTAAAGTTACTTAATCACTCCAGTTTAATAAAAAAAAATCAAGATTAGTTTGAGTCATTGTCCAAATGGCAAACTCAAAAGTTCCAATGCGAGATCTGAGGTTTAAATTCTCATTAGTGGTGAAATCTTACTATGGCGTGAGTGTGAGGGTATGTGTCATCTACCATATGCTCATTTTTCCAATACAAGATCGGTGGTTTAAATTCCCATAGGTGGTGAAATCTTACTATGGCGCGAGTGTGAGGGTATGTGTCATCTACTATGCTCATTTTTCCAATACGAGATATGAGGTTTAAATTCCCGTAAGTGGTGAAATCTTATTATGGCACGAGTGTGCGGGTATGATCTGAGGTTTAAATTCTGTAAGTGGTGAAATCTTACTATAGCGTGAGTGTGAGGGTATGTGTCATCTACTATGCTCATTAATCATGTCCTCTTGTACTACGACGTGAACCTAAAAAGCAGGTATATTAATAACTCGAGCGTACTACATCTTGGAAAATAATAGGGACGGTAAGACAAGCCTTGGATGCTTACCGTGGGCCAAGAGATGTTATGGATTAGGCTGAGACTGATTGTGACTGTCATATTAGTGGGACCTGCCTCATGCACAAGTGTCTAAAATACTCAAGATGGTATTAATAGTGTGTCCTCACCTCTTTTACTTCTTGCCGCGGGGATGATTTGAATTTACTTGATTTTTGGGCCCATGTCTTAATATAATATGACAAAGCTGATGGATGTGTTCAACTATAGTTGGAAATTGGCGTAGTCGTTGATAAACATGTAGTAAGAAATTATACACATGGCCAGCGCGTAACTCAAATGAAGCTTTTCAGTTTGAAGGCCCAATTTAGATGGTAAACCAGCTTAGATTAAAAGTAATTAAATACTCTGGTCATATATGACATTTGTTATACAGTCATTTAAAGATTATGCAGTTGGAGATAATAACTTAAATTAAATTGTGGAACCAATGTCACCAAGTCGCAATCTAAAAATCCAATTGGTTGAATAATCATAACACATGATTTGCAAATACTTGTTTTTTGAACCATAGCCGGCTACAGTAAAATCGTAATTTTGGACTGGACATCAGACATTCCAAATTTGTCGCGACCCCGTATTTAAACACGGTTTATAATAGTTCCTAAATGGTTTAGGAACGATTTTCAACCATTCTTATATAGGTAATTTGGTGTAGTGGCTGTTGGATTTTTTCTTTTTCATTTTTAACCGTCCAATGAATATCTAAAAGTCTAATTTCTAGGTAACAAAATGAAAGTAATTTTTGGTTCACACTCATCATTTGGGACGGTTTAGTTTGAATTAATTATAATCCATAGTTTCTCAATAATTTCTAAATTCCTGCGCATCATCCATCACACTCTGCCAGAATATTAAAGTATTTCTCTTTAGACGGTGGGACCTGCTAGATGAGAAGTCCGAATGTGTCGTATGTATGCCAGTATGGCAAGTGTGCTCGCGAGTATTTGTTTTATTGTACTCGCATGAGTAGCTTATGCCTTTCTTTTTTCTCTCCCCGAGCAATTCTCTGGGATACATCGGCACTGGACATATTCTAAGATCTAAACCGTTGATATGAAAAAATAAAATACAGAGATTAAGCGTCCGGTTTTTTTTTAAAAAAATTAAAGATTAGAAAATTATAGAATTATGAATTAATGGCCCACAAGGCAACGGATAAACAGAAAGTCCACATTTATGGAAAAATATTAAATTATAAAATTGATAAAGTATATATATCTGAGGTTGTATTATTAGCTTTGAGCCATCGATGGCGATGTCCATCTTTTAAACGGTTTGAATAGCTCAGATCCAACGGTGTAGTATGTATGCTTGCGGTACGTCGGTATGTATTGTAGCAAACTTCGTTCTTTTTTATTTTTTGTTCACGTGCAGTCTCTTCCACGTGGTAACCGCGTTGACATTTCAGCTGCGGGAGATTTGGCCTCAATGAATACAAAGTGGAATCGCGCGAGTGAGATAGATAAGGGACCTCGCTATACACGTGCCGATTTGGAGTACGTGTTAGAGATCCTGTCCGTTCTAGTCAAGCATGTCTTATTATGAACATAGAATGGACCAAAGGATGCCGGTCAACCTAATAGTCAGGCCACACGTGTACAATACAAGTCGAACGTACGATAACTGTTTCCAGCCGTGAAGTTTCTCACACGATATGATAGTTAATACATAGATTGTAAACGATGGCCCCTACACGATGAATGGTGCCGATCTTCAATTAGGCACGTGTCACCTGTGTCCATTCACCATCTTAGTCGCCCGAGTAAAGTTACAGTAATACCAGACTCTACTATTTTAAATCAGAAGTATTTTGATACTCTCGCAGAGTGTGGTGGATGATCCACAGGTAGTTATAAATTGCCACGAAATTGCACACTTGGAATATAAAAATTTAAAATAAACTATCCAAATTATGTGTACCTGTTTAAATGTTTGACCTTATTTAGTGGAAAAGTTGTACACAACCCAAGTTAGCTCGTTAACTGACTCAACTCCATTTGAAAAAGTTTGATTAGACTTGTTTCGAAATAGAGCTGAGTTGAATTGATTTTTATAGCTTAAAAAAATTTCAAGCCGAGTTCAAGCCTAGCTGAGCTCGAATCAATTAATATCGAATCTAACTTGGATTGGACTAATTCGGTGGCTCGATTATTTTGATATTGATGTCGCTTACTGGGTATTTAATAAAATGACTCAACAAAGTGTTGCTTCTGGTGGATATATTCTCCGTGGGAGTTTATGGATATGAAATAAAACACTATTAAAAAAACAAACATTACATAATAAAATTATTATTGGATCTTGATTTTAATATTACCTATACGTGTAAAATGCTGCAACTATTTTGCAAACTATAAGAAATTGAATGTATACTTTATGTGTTTGAGAAAATGTTGCGTAGTCTCAAATTCAGCTCAACCTCTGCTCGAAGTGGCCAAAGCTGTTGACTGAACCGAGCTGAGCTAGCCAGTCAAACTCAAGGATCAAGCCGGAGCCAAGTTCAATATAGGGTCAACTAGTGGCCGAGCCAAGTCGAGGTGTGCTAAGCTCAACTCGATTCGACTCGTGTATAGCTCTATTTAGTGGTCTTATTATTAGATTTAGGGGACCATTTATTGGACAATTAAAAATGAATACCTTCCAATGGTCTTATTTCTGAAAAATAGCTTCCTTCAATCCGAGGTTAGGATTTTTCAACTAATCTGAGTTTTAGCATGTAAGTTCTTGATAGTTTGTTATTTTGATTTAAGATTTTACACGTATACTTTTTTTAAGTGCATGTGCATCAAGCATCAACGTCAGCCAGACTTCCTGTGTTTGTTTAATTAGTTAGTTCCGCTGGATAGGCTTCAACCGCGTCTGCTTACGATTACTCATTTACTCTGTAGATATGGTAGCCTGCGTGAGTACTGAGTCTGTTTATGGATGGCTTCCAACACACACGTTTGTCATCTAATTTCCGTAGTCCTGCCGACTATCATGTATTTCTTGCTTCATGACTCATGCGAGCTGGACCGTAGCGAGTCACCGGAGCCGGCCTACACGTCAAGTAAAATGCGAAGGCGATTCACTCAAAGAGAGTTGAAGAGCTTAATAGCCATACACATGCGAACTTAGAAACTGAGTGCAAGATCCACTCCATTCATAGAGTGGGCCCCACCTCTATTATGCTAAATAAATCATTCTGGAATTATACTAATGTGGGTAATACATGAGAAAAATGGATGGTTCGAAAAATGATCCACTGATGCGACGTGGGTCCACCTGGTGAATGAACCTTCATGACTAATGCCACGTCAATTTCAGTTTCCTTACGTTCCAGATGAATGGTTAGGAAGATACATACGTGTTCCATGTTGGCATGCAGGCAGCGATTCTCTTCTTCATTATCTTCTCGTGAGAATCGCCTTCACATTTTCGTCATTGATGGAGACAGTTGAAAGCGGACGCGGGTCGCGGGAGCGTATTAGGTGAGGCCCCGGACTCACCTAAGAAGGTGTGGCACACCTTGATGCATGTATGCCATGTCCATGCGGTCAATCCGTTTTATCAGATCATTTTCAGTCATGAAACAAAAAATGAAACAGATTCATGTCTCAGGTAGACCATACCACAGGAAACAGGAAGCGGTGGTTATTTACGGTTAAAAACTTACTATGAGCCACAAAAGTTTTAGATCAAGATGATATGTGTTTTTCAATTAATCCAATTTTATATGACCTTATTAAATGTTGAATCCGCTTTATTTTTAGGATCATGCCTTGAAATAATCTGAAAAAATATATATATAAGAACGTTCGTACAGAATAAAGGGATTTTGTGTTGTATAGACCCAACGTAATGCCGTCATTTTTTTGTTGGACCGAAAAAAACTTTAAATACTAAAGTACACCCATATTCATACGGATGAATCCATAAAGATAAAAATATTTCTATTTTTTCTATCTGCTATTTTTTTCATCTGCTTTATCCTAATAGATACGAGTATTTTCGTCAAAAAACCTAACATTTATTACCTACAAATCAAGTTTGGTGAGATAAGCTTTCGAGCGGAGGAAAAAAAAAGAAGGCATTATACATACTCGTCTACGGTGCTAATTTTTTCCAGAATAAATGGGAAACGGATTGGCTAGCTACTCCTATGCCACCCTCTCGGTGGCTAATGGTTAGGGCTCTATGAGCCTTATTATGATGTATGTGTTTTATCTATTCTGTTCATCCATTTTTACGGATCATTTTAGAGTTTGATCCAAAAAATGAGAGGTATATATATAATCTCAAGTGGACCACACCACTGGAAAACAATAGTGATTAGATATGCACCATTAAAATCCTCTTAAAGCCCATTGTACTATTTATTTGACACACAATCTTTTGCTTAGGTCAAACAGACCCAGATGAAGGGAAAAAACAAAGATCAACTTGATTCAAAAGGTTTATGGGCCCCGAAAAGTTTTTAACGGTTGACATTCATTCAACACTATTTCCCATAATGTGGTACCCCTGTTAATCCCACGGTATTAGGAGGGATGGGATTGCGATATCCCAGGATATGCATGATGAGCCAAACAGACCTGGTGAACTTGTCTCGAGATATAAGCAATCCCATGAATCTTAAAACAATCCACTGACATCACCATCATTACCTTAAAATTGATCCCATCCCTTGATTGGACGGATTGGAAGAGAAAATTCCATGATATGCTGGGCGTGCCAAACAGACCTAGTGAACTTGTCCCGAGATATAGCAATCCTATGGATCTTAAACCAATCCACTGACACCACCATTATTACCTTAAAATCCATCTCATCCCTCCTAATCCCATGGGATTCGCCGGCCAAACAAGCCCTTAAGATTTGGATATACCTCATTTATGGTCAAATACCATAAAATGATGTAGAAAAATAGATGAATGGCGTGGATGAAACACATACATCATGGTGGGGCCAACAGACCACCAACCGTCAGCCATTGGCTGGTGGAGGGGGAGTAGCCAATACGTTTCCGAATAAATATATCAAGGTGGCTCCAAGGTAAGCGCCGCACCGTCTTGGGTGAGGCCACGGCCGCACCTAACCCGCTCCCGGCTAAGCTTGTGGCGCCACTGTGATGTATGTATTTATACCGTTCACTTGTTTTACTATCTCATTTCTGAGAATTAATGAGAGTGATCCAAATCTCAAGTCGACCACTCCTGGGATAATGACACCAGCTGTTGAAACCTTGTCTGGGCGTACCGCCACCTTTATTTGAATCCAATCCGTTCGTGAGGTCACCCCGACGGGATAAGGGTCGATATAAAAATCAGATCGATTCAAAACTTGTGTGGCCCCATGAAGATTTTAACGGTGGGCATTTAATCGTCCACTTGAACTTTGGACGTGCTTGGGCTCATCCCCTTAAATGAGCCGTTGAAACGGGTGAAAAGGATGGACATAACCATACGTCATCGTGGACCGTTGAAATTCAATCCCAATGACATGTATGCAAAGGTGCTGACGGGGAAGCGGATTGCGTAGTAACTCACTACTCTTAGCGTACCGATCTGTGAGGCCCACCATGATTTATGTATTTTATGCGCTCTGTCCATCCATTTTCTCGGATAATTTTAGGGCTTGAGCCCAAAAACGAAGCATATATAATGTTTAAATGGACCACATCACACGAAACAGTTGAATTTAATTTCTAATTATTAAGATTTCTTAGGGCCACAAAAGTTTTGGATCTAGCTTATATTTGTGTTTTCTGTTCATCTATATTTGTATGATCTCATGAATAGGTTGGATAACAAATACAAGTGACCGTGGGCCTAGCAAGGTTTCAATGGTGGAAATCATTATCACCACTTTTCCTGTAGCATGATTCACTTGATCTTTGCATATGCTTCAATTTTGAGCGTACGGCATAGATAGACCTCATTCAAGGGGGGCCGAACTGAGTTGTCTCAGTAAGATAAGAACATGCCTTTTTTTTTATTTATTTTTGGGTTAGCTTGTCAGTACGCACCCATGTCTACACACCACCCGCTAGGGATCGATACCAAGACCTCAAGTGTTGAAACGAGGTATCTCCACTCAGTCTGCCAGCTGAGCTATCCATCTAAGTGCAGATAAGAACATACCTAATAACCCAGCACGTGAATCCAATATACCTAAAAGGTTACATAGACGGAGGAATTCTCACTGCGCACTTCTCACGAGAATTCACTAGAACATTTTTACAACTCATCACATGTGATGTGGGCCCAAAATCTAAACCGTCTATGTGACGCAACACCTCATGAAACCTTTTGGGCACGACTTTTACTCTAATTCAAAACTTTGGCGGGTCATATCAAAAGACAGAGACAAATCAAGAGAAGAAGCAATTTCATTTTTCCATATCTCACCAAAAATTTTTATCAACCTGAAAGTCGGGGGTTTCACGGGGTGATATATATATATATATATATATATATATATATATATATATATATATATATATATATATATATAAAGTAGTGCAAGTAAATGGATGGACCTGATTAATTCATTACCCTGACACTAGTAGCGTGTAGAGAGCCACCTTATCGTGTCCATAAAGAATGATACGGTCACATGCGCCGGACAGATTAATTAGGTAACCGCGGACACGTGTCAACATGTCTTAGTTGATTGAAACCCGAGCCATTAATAATCTTGGTAGAGCCGACGATGATCGTAACATCAACATTTATTACTCTTAGTATTGGCTCATAAGGTGGACCCCACACGTATGACTAAAATGGACGGCCAGTGTAAATCATCATCTGTATAGTTTCATTGTGCAAGTATGACCCACCTGACTACTATGTCAGCTTGAATTTTGGGACAGCATATGTTGAAGATTGGCCCCACCTGGTACATGTCCTGAGTTTTGAACCAACGGAGGGATTCGGTTAGGTCGTCGCTTAGGGCCCACCTTGATGTATTTAATTTATATTCAGGTCATCCATTTTTTTTATTCATATCATTTGATGGTGTTGGTCCAAAAATAAAGTATATCGAATTCTAAGGTGGACCATACTATTGGAAACAATGGTAAATGACCATTAAAAATTGGACGTGGGCCATAAGGCATTTGTATCAAGATGATATTTGTGATGGCTATTGATTCTGACTGATACATAGAAATTGCCCCGTATGTTACCAAAAAGACAAAAAAGATACGGATGAGAATGAATGATTATTCTACCGAGAAATTTCTCATGAGTGCGGGGCGGGTTGGGAGCGTGGATTTCCAATACCTTAGGGCGTGTTTGGATGGGAAAGGTGGATTGTATTAGGTTGTATTAGGGTGGATTGGAAGGAGCAATCCCGAGATTTAGCCCGGCGTGCCAAACAGGCAGAAGTTGGATATAGCAATCCCATGGGATTGCCAGCAATCCACTGACATCACCATCATTACCTTGAAATCCACCTAATCCCTCCTAATCCCATCTATTTTGCCTGGGACATGTTTGGATAGTCGGAGCAATCCCAGGATTGACCGGTGTAATCCCGAGATTGGCTAGGTGAGCCAAACATACTCGTGGTGAGTTCCCTGGATATAGCAATCCCATTGGATTGGCACCAATCCACTGACAGAGCCATCATTACTTGCCATCCACCCTAATACAATCCAATCCCATGGGATTGGCCCATCCAAACACGCCCTTATGGGCCTGTTTGGGTGGTGGGATTAGAAGGGATTAGGTGAGATGGGATTCATCTGATCTTGTTCCAATTCTACTCTATGTTTGGGAAGAAAGGAAAAGCTTATAATTACATTAAGGCCGTGTTTGGACGGGCCTATCCCATGGGATTGCATTGTATTAGGGTGGATGGCAAGTAATGGTGGCTGTGTCAGTGGATTGCTGGCAATCCCATGGGATTGCTATACCCAGGGAATTCACCACTGAGTATGTTTGGCTTGCCTGGCCAATCCTGGGATTACGTCAGCCAATCCTGGGATTACTCCGTCTAACCAAACATGTCCCAAGCAAAATAGATGGGATTAAGAGGGATTGGGTGAATTTCAAGGTAATGATGGTGATGTTAGGGCCCGTTTGGCCGCGTGGATTGGAAGGGAGTGAATGGTATTAGGGTGGATGGCGTGGATTTCTAGGTAATGATAGTGTTGTCAGCGGATTGTCTTGAGATCCATGGGATTGATATATCCCTGGATTCATACATCCAGTCCGTTTGGCACGCCCGGCCAATCCGGCGATTAAAGCTTCCGATCCCTTCCAATCCCACTAACCAAACACGTCGCAGGCTAATTTCAACGGATTAGGATGGATTGGATGGGATTTAAAGGTAATGATGGTGTTGACAGTGGATTGTCTGAAGATCCATCGGATTTGGATCAGATCACCTGCACTGTTTGGCACGCCCGGCCATTCCCAGGATTTATCATCCAATCCCTTCCACTACCATCTAATCCCTTCTAATCCAACCGGCCAAACGGGCCCTTAGTGGATTGCTGGCAATCCCATGGGATTGCTATATCCAACTTCTGCCTGTTTAGCACGCCTAGCTAAATCCTGTGATTGCTCCTTCCAATCCATCCTAATACAACCTAATCCCATCCACCCTGCCTGGCCAAACAGGCCCTAAATTGAATTGCATTGCTCCGTACCAATTTCACTCAATGTTAGCAAGTTGTGTAGGTCCCATCATGATGTGTGAGCTATATCCACACCGTCCACCCATTTATCGAGATTATTTTAAAGCATGGGCCAAAAAATTAGGTAAATCTAAAGCTCAAGTAGACCCCACCATAGAAAGCAACGGGGATTGAATACTTACCGTTGAAAACTTCTTTGGGGCCACATAAGTTTTGGATCTACCTCATTTTTAGGCCCATGCCATAAAATGAGGTTACAAAACAAATGAACAGTTTAGATATAACACATGTGTGTTATTCTCAGTAATTTCAAATGATGGTGGGTATGTCCATTCAATGTACCACCATATTATCAACAAAGCATGGCATTAATCTTATCCCATGCCAACAGGGGACCATGGCTAATAATTATGTTTTTCGAAACCCATCCCACCTAATCCCTTCTAATCCCACTGCCCAAACAGACCCTTAGATTTGGGACTCCTTTGATTTCAAATCTAACTTTAATCCAAAAGTAGCTATTTATGGTATATTTATAGGGGCTTGATTTTAATTACTAAACCAACTTTAATATATCTAATTAGTGAGAATGTATGTAATATTTAACATAATGATTACAATAGGCCCGCTGAAATACATGCTTTGCTTAAAATGTTGAAATTTCAAGTCTAGGATGAGCCACAAGCACAAAATCATGTCCTAGTAACTAATTAATGATTTTTAACTTTTGATTTACATGAACAATGTTTGGACGGCACTAATCATCATATAATTAATTATAATGATGTAATTGATAATCTAATTTTTGAGACATTATTAGTGAGGCATATGTCCCATAGAGTAAGTTTAGTGACATGCATGTTACACATGCAACTATGGGAAATATTTAAGAAGTAATCCAAGCTCTTTTGTGGATTTTAAACCCTATCGAAAGTGAAAATTACAGTGGGTCTTGGGAAGTTTTTAATGGTTAGTATTCAATTATCACTCTTTCCTATAATGTGGTCCACATGAGATTTGGATATAGAACACATACATCAAGGTGGGCCCCACGTTCACAGCCCGATCGAATCCGCTCCCGTGCTAGCGTAGGACGTTGGCGTCTGTGCCGTGATTCACCATCTCATTCGCTCTCACCTGCCCTTTTATGACAGATACCATACTTTCCGAATGCGTTAGCTACCTCGCATAGGTCTGCGGACGGTCTGACTTTTTGAACGATAATTGGGACTAACATACATCAGATCCACTCCGTCCATCAGATAATTTGAGACCTTTTGACTGTATATACTAAAAATCATTTCAAAATATTACTTAATTCATCTAAACACAAGGAACTTTTTAAATAAATTCATGTCGTACTTCCCACATTCCTTTTTAATGCCTTCATTCATTTAACATGCATTCATCACCATGTTTTACGTCATATGAACAGATTAGATGGTATATGTGCACCAAGGTGGACCCCACACAAAATTGGGGTGACTTTAATGGTGGAAATTTCCTTATCAATCGTTTCCTATAGTGCGGTCCACATAAGTTTTAAATCCGCCTAATTTTTTCCATTCTGTTAAAAAACTGGATGGGTTACCTGATGGACGGTGTGGATCTCTTCTAGAAGCCGTTCCGTCTACGTAAGCAAAAGTCACGGTCCCCAACGGCCTGCGAAAGTCACGCAAGCTTTAGATTTCTTTCTACAGTAACAAAGCTGTACTGTTTTATTACCAAAAGTATAAAATGTAGCGTATCTATTAAAGAGAGTAGGTGGAAATTTCAATTCCTGGCTCTAATTGGAACTTAGTGAGAGAAGCTGGTCCTGGGTAGTAAATATTACCTACTCTATTGTCGGTCAATCCAGACCGACCATCCGATAGATCAATGATAATATTAGCATTTGGGTATCCTAATTTTTAATCTGAACCGTCCATGAAAGAGAAGGAGGGGCGATGGATGAGATTCCCATGAATAATCGCATTTTTTTAGGGCTATGGTTAATCTAAGAGGTGGTCCTTTAATTGAATGGCCTGGATTGTTATATGTATTCTCATGTCTGCAGTTTGTAAAAGTAGAGCCATTGGTTTTGTGATCTGGACCGTTGTCCTAATGGCCCCCACCATGGATGGACCAAGCCCTAAATATCTCCAAGATCAATATTAAAGAGCCTAATCTATGCCACTTGTGATCAGGTGGACGACTAATGCGTGAGTTAAGACTGACAAATCAAAGGCAATGTTGAAGCGTGGACCATTCATGTCAGGGCGCTTCACGACAACGGTCTAGAATCTAGATAAACATACCAACAGGCCTGAACTGTAGGTACTGCAGTCTGCAGACCAAGGACAGATCCTCTGCCGGAGGATAGTACAAACGTCTCTTTCCAAAGTATTCTATGTGCTTTTTCTCTGACGCGGGTTAGCTGCTGACAGTTGGACGAAATGGGATTGCGTATTGAGTTACTCGTTAACGCTATTATGGTACCGAGTAAACTCATTTGGGCCCAACTTGAATGTATGTCGTCTATCCACGCCGTACATCCGTTTTTTCATATAGTTTAAGGGGTTCAGTCCAAAATTTAAGCATATCCAAAGATTAAGTGGATCATACCACAAGAAACAGTGGGGATAATGATTTCCACCGTTGAAACCTTTCTAGGACCCGCGGTGATGTTTATTTGTCATCTAATCTGTTCATAAGATCATACAAACAGATGAATGGAAAACAAAAATAGGTAATTTTTCTACGGTAGATGTTTCATTAAACTTTTTCCAATAGGGTGGTCCATTTGAACATTCTATATGCTTCATTAGTTCATGGGCTCGATCCTACGTGGAGCCCACCATGATATTTATGAAACTCTGTTAATTCATTTTTTCATCATTTCAAGAAATGAGACAAAAATCCAGTGGATCCAAAACTCAAAGAGGCCATACAAGAAGGAAATCCTCAAAATTTATTCTCATGTTGTAATATATGAGAGTGGGGCTCTCATTGTTCTATGCATTTTATTAAAAGAAAATAGATCCATCTTATGTTTTTCAGGAGCATTTATTTACCAAAAGTTTTAAATTTCTTTATCCTATGATTCTTTTAACCCGGAGAGGATTTTTAGTTTTTTAAAGCAACACCCATTTATTATTAATGGATTAATAAGACATTGCATCTACGTTGAAATTTTGGTACTATGTGTTTTTTAATTTTTTATACCAACTTATGTTCAATGATCTAATGGAGAAAGGTTAAGGTGATACACTTATACTGTGTATATACAAATTTACACGAGATGGATTATCATGCGTTCCACGACTAAAAATAAGTTGGAGCAATCATTATATGTGCAAGCTGTTGTACCTTATTTCTAGCTATTTTTTAGAACCTCAATTGGAAAAAGGACACATGTTATAGCAACATAAATATATTGTATGCTAAAGGTGTTTAATGATACTTAAAGTGCTTTATACGGAATCACGGCTAATAAACTGATAAGGCATGAAGCAGTTGTGAGGTATTCAAAAGCAAATCAAATGACTAAAAGACATTTAGGAGGTGCAACCAAGAGGTGTCCAAAAGCAGATTGAACGACCGGGAGGTGTTTAGAAGCAAAACATACAAATGAAAATGGATCAAGAAAGATAGAAGGATGTGGAAGACCATGCGGCAATGGTTCAACTACTATCTTCAATAGAAAAATATTTAGAAGAATTAATAATATATGTCATCAGACGACCGGTGAAAGCAATGCGGCCAATGTATGGCTGATGAAAAATTAGCGACCAAAGCAGAGCTTGGTCGAGAAAAGAGAAACAATTAGAAAAAAGAAATGTAACAAAAAGAAGTATCTAGAGAAGTCTTTTCAACTACCGTAACCGTTGGAGTAATGAAAGAATAAGCTGCAACAAAACTCTATAAATAGTAGAGGAATCCAACGGAGCAAACCATCCAATCATGTACAAATCAAAGCAAATAAATCTATCAATTTAACTTTTATCTTAGCTTATCATAAGAGTAACAGTAATTCTTAGCTATAAGTTTTAGTTGTAATCCAAATCTACGATCGTATACTGGATTTGTTCTTTATCTAATATTACACAATTCTTTCAAGAGATGAGTTCTTACAGTTGCTCTTAGTGACTGATTGTGAGTTTTTCATTTTATTTGATTGCACTGGTATCTTGAAAGCCCTTTTTTATGGA
Source organism: Magnolia officinalis (assembly GCA_021015155.1). NCBI lineage: Eukaryota > Viridiplantae > Streptophyta > Magnoliopsida > Magnoliales > Magnoliaceae > Magnolia > Magnolia officinalis. The sequence goes on from JAJHSJ010001785.1 coordinate 32,596, forward strand.
AGGCACAAAGCAACCCATCTTTGGAGGAAGAACCCCATCCTTTGATTATTGCCCGATCATTATAAAATTCTACAAATGGCTGACTAAGCAACCGATCTTCTCAGAATCTGGTCATATACGTTCATATAAGACATATCTGCTTATTTTGGCGCTTGGGGTCAAAGTTGATCGGTTTAGATCAAGTCGCTTTATCGATTCTGGTACGCCAGAATACATCACACGTGATAGAAAATAAACCAAAGTGTTAACACAAGTAAGATTTGTGTTTAATATTGACTCATACTTCTCTAACGGTTTATTTATGACATACACACACACACACACACACACACACACACACACACATATATATATATATATATAATCCATCAATTTATTCATTTTATCTATCAATATAGGACATGGTATAGTGAATTTGAAAACCTTAGGATCCTTGTCTAGATACTATTAAGTATTAATACAAATTGATTAATGGCCAAAAGCTTACCTTGGTTTTGTGTTATATCATCTTATAAAAGTTTAATGTTGAACTTCTAATGTAAGAAATTTTTTTTCATATCTATCTCAAAAAAGTAAGGAGGACAAAGGCTTGCACAATCCTAAAGGTAGGGTTCGGTTGTCGTTTAGCCTTTACGTGATTAGGAAAAATGATACTTCAACCCTGATTACCCTAAACCAATTATTCTTAGGCTAATAGAGTGACCATGTCAATTTGGTACATGTACACAGGGTAAATAAGATATGATCCCTAGTTATCTTAGGTTTAGGTAAGTCTTCATTATGTTACAATTACCTTGATTAGTTAGCGGTGGGTAGTTTAAATCTAAGCCTTAGATGATTAGATCATAAGGCTAGACCCGGGAGTAGGTGATCAGACGTATTCTCTAACGTCTTAAGGGTAATTAATTGAACTTTTAGGGCCTGTTTGGCTAGGCAGATCCCACGGTATTAGGAAGGATGGGATCGACAATATCCTGGGATAGGCATGACGAGCCAAACAGATCCGGTGATCTTGTCTCGGGATATGAGCAATCCCATGGATCTTAAGACAATCCACTGACATCACCATCATTACCTTAAAGTTGATCCTATCCCTTGGTTGGATGGATTGGAAGGTAAAATCCCGGGATATGCACGGCATGCAAAACAGACCAGTGAACTTGTCCCGGGATATAAGTAATCCCATGGATCTTAAGACAATCCACTGACACCATCATCATTACCTTAAAATTGATCCCATCCCTCCTAATACCATGGGATCTGCCCGGCCAAACAAGCCCTTATGGTTCTCTGACAATAACACCTGCGTATATACTAAGATTGAGTATAGTTAATTTTATGGGGTGTTACAATTGTATTTAAAGTTTAAACTATCGGACTATAAGTAACTAATTATTGAATTGATGTTTTTCAACTTATCATATGAGTGTGACATCCAACCTACTATAGACACCCCACCCTGTGTGGGATAATCAATTGTAGCAGGATTCAAACTGTGTGTGACTTATAATTTCCCCCTAAACCAAGTCTAATTCCATACATAAACTAGGCCTAAAAACTAAGCTCAGTTCCATGCCAAGTCCTAATCCTAAGCAGAAACTTGAGCAAAATGCAAACCAAATACAAGTTAAATTCAACTTGAATTTGGGCCTAAAATCCAAGCTCATGCCCTGTAGGACTCACTTCTAGCCCAAACCAAGAACCTCAGAAGTATTCATAAAGCACAAAATGGAGCTCTCCATAAAAATTGGGAGCACTCTATGAGGCGAGTGGCTATTGATGAGCCGTGGGCAGCTCATTATGAATTGCCTGCCACGTGGATGATTCCACAATTTGAGGTACGGTCTATGGGAGGAGTGAGAAGAGCATCTTTCACCTTAAGTGTTGTACTTAAGCCCGAATGACTAAGTTGCCTTTAGAGATCACTATTTTTACAACCCATACCATACCTCTTAGCCAATGGGAGAATGCCATATGACACTCCCATTTCATCAATCAATCACAATCCTCGAAGCCTCTATTTTCCCATCCATCTAAAATGCCATCCATTTCACTTATAAATACCCCATTTCTTCTTCGTTTTAATACACTAACACACCAAGAGGGGAGGAGGGAGATGGCTCTCAACCTAGCCATTCCTTTCCAAGCCTAGCCCATCTAGCCCAAGCCATCTTTCCCCAGTAAAACCAACTCAACCTAGCTCATCTTGTCCATCTTACCCACTAAACCTAACCCATATTACCCAACTAACCTAACTCATCTAGCCCACTAAAACCATTCAAACCCTCCATGTCACGCCCCAATTTTCAGGGGTCAAGCACACGCTCGATATCCGATATTTTGGGTGTGAACTTTTACTTTTACGAAAGCGTGATTACTCTGTATATTTATATTGACATTCAAATAATCGTAAGAGCTAAATTAAATAACATATAAAAGTTCTAAAATAAGTGTGCTTGAGTCCATAATACGAAATATAAATACATTCATCCAATAAAGTCTACTAAGTTGGGGACTCAAATATATACATGTCCAAAATGAATAAAGTGTAAAGTTTTTTATTTTCTCCCAACGCTCCAAAAAATATTAGGCGATGGTGCATGTCGATTTAAGCCTGCCCATCTGAGATCTCGGTGGTACCCGCATATATAATATCGTCTGGTTGGTGTTTTAAAATACCGTCTTAGGTGGGAGTGAGTGATTAACTCAGTGGCCATTTCCCTAAGTTACGCGTGTTATTAACACAATCAAGCGTGGTTAATGATGGCATAATATGTATATGCAAAATTGGTTTATTAAATGTGTGGATGATGTAGATGCATGTCTCGAGAATAACAACAACTGTAATACTTCTTATCAACACAAACATCCACAAAATATGTATCCCATTGTAATGTAGCCCATCACAGTTAACACCATAATCCACAAAAATATTTATCATGTTGTAATGTGGCCCGTGACCACCATTACTAATAGATTCCATGATATGCATGTTGGCCAATTCTTTATTAATCTAAATTCAAACAGCATATTGATGAAACTAAGATAACGCAATTATATCACGAGTCACTAATCCGGATCATGTAGCTCATTGCAACACTTAGCTGCACCTCACTAGTGTCTTTTGATCCAATCTAGGGTTTATTGCTTAAATGTCCAAAGTATATGATTGTTCCAATGGTAAGGGTCATTCATCTTCACCCAAGGACAATTTTAAAAAGGTAAGGGCTCATTAGCCAAGTGTTAAATATGGTGAGGGCTAGTAATCCAATTGTATCACTAATATAGTAGGCTCGTCGCCTCCATTAGTGCTTAATGGTCAATACGAGGAGGCTCGTCACCTTAGCATAAGTAAACAACTCAGACATGGTGTCTCATACTACCATGCTTGACTTATAAGTCTTTGTAGGTTCATAACGCACTAATAGTTATGAATGGAATAAATTCAATGGTAACGGTGGTATCCTAGATTCTATTGAATGTTGTACAATAATCAAACATAAGAAAAATTAACTCTGCATTAGATTGATCCGATCAACTATGGAGAATCTAGACAAAACTGACATTGGGTGTAAAGCATCCCATGTAGTTCCAATTACTACCAATTATCCATGTTCAACCTCGGTCGACTGTATAAGTCTGGGATAGCCAACCCAAAGTGGAACATGCACTTAAACGATTTGTAAAGCTCGATCCATCACAAAACATAATTCAAATTATCAAATACATAATTAAAATTATGAAGCTAATTAATACCATACCTGGGTATATGAATACAACATGTGTACCAATCGGTACCAACCAAGGTATATCAATACAACCCTAATGTGTATCAATAACACAAATTAATACCACACCATGGTATATTAATAGAGAAAATGTACAAAGCAGTGCGATCTACTGTATCTCAATACAGTCCAACCTATAATAATAATACTTATTAAATAACATAAAAGAGTTCTAATAGTAGAAATTTCATATTGATCAAGCATTTCATCAAACATGTTGGCTAACAACAATAAGTAACATTATGGTTGCAATAATAAAACAATTCAAGAATAAATAGCATATGAAATCCTAATAACAACTAAAAATTATTATCTAATACTATCAAGGGTTGATAAAAGAAAATATAGGAGAATAGTCCGCACATTAGTAGGGTTTCACGCGATCTAATCGCTCCTAGGGTTAGGGTTTTGGGGGAAAAACTCTTATTCCTAAACAAAATGGAAGAATTATACGAGATTCATGGAATCCATAAAAAATATAAATAAAAAGGTATAATATATTTCTTATCTCTGATCGTGAAAGAAAGAGGATTCGACGGAGGGTTCAGCAGCAGATAGGATTTGATTAAGGGAATTCAGCAAAGCAAAACCAAAAACCCCTCCCACACTCTCCTTATTTCTTTCTCTCTCCTTATCTCTTGCTAGAAAAAAATTAAATAGAATGGAGGGGCTACCCATATATAGGTATTTATACTACCATATATGATTTAGTTAGGCCTAAAGACTAGGTGATATGTATTATAAACATATGAGAGGTTGTTTCTAACTATCGGGGCCCACTAGGAGATGTACAGGTCGATCTATGCCGTAAGACAGTTGTCCCTAGTGATGACTTATGTATGGATACAGTCGCCTCGCAATTCGGACGCGATGATTGATCGATATGATAAAAAGTCATTTCGACGATTACCGATCATCGATTGGGGGCGCCATTATACAGATGTGTGTAGGATATTAACTTAGGTTAGTGCCCTTAATTTGATCATGATATAAAAGGAACAACTTTAGCAAGATTTGTATGATGATAATTAACTTAAGTTCATGACCATTTTTAAGGGCATTCACACAACTCATGTGCTCACTTGCGAGCTCAAGTTGAATAATTTGAAATGCGATCTTAGCTTAATATCCTACGATGGATGTCAAGCTCACCAAGATGAACCTCTTTCTATAGTTTTGGGTTCAATGGTCTATTGACAAGTAGTGTAGGGCTTGTTTAGTTAATTTGAGAATTTTTGGAATAAAAAAGTTAACGAAACTTATCGTGTACGATTAGTTAGGCCTCGATTACCTAAGTTTGCGGTGTGAGTTATTCACAATTAGCGAAAATGATAATTTAGTATTAATCTCCCTAAATCATTAATTCTTAGGGCGAAAATGTAATGTGAATTTGGTTTATATACATGGGATAATCAAGATATGATCCATAGTTATCTTTGTTTTAGATAGATATTCATTAAGTTACGGTTATTTCTAATTTTTCAATAGTGGGTCGCTTAAATTTAGGCCCTAGATGAATAGGTCGCAAGGTTAAGCCCAAGATTTTGATTATCAATAATAATTGATAGCTTCCTAAGGATAATTTATTGGACTTCTACGATTTGATTTATCTATACCGGCTTTGTTCGAAGTTTTTTCGAGGTCTGATACATAAAGACATGTTTCTCATGTGTAGGGTTTTAGAAATTCCGAGTGTGGATGTGCATATACATCCATATCTATTTAAAGTTCCAAAAGTAAACCGCCTGAGGATTTCTATAACCTAAGTTGGTGAAAATCTGGAGCATTACATTCCAACTCTAGTCAATCCAAGCTATTCATCCAAATCCTAACACATATCCAAGTTAATCCAATCTATTCAAAGTCACCATCCAACTAATACAAGTCATCTTAACAGTTTAGATCTTGTGAAATAGGGTCAGAGTTGAAGATATCTAACCATCTCTTTTACAAAAAGTGTCGGTTTTCTTCTTCTTTACCATATCTCTGTTTTATTGGTCACCTCATGTGGAACATTTATTGCTTTCTGTTATTTTATTTATAATTAGCCATAACACTCATTCTCTTTTCAACTTTCCTCCCGCTTGTCTAGTATATTTGAGTGTATGATTCGGGGCTTATCAATTTAATTGGATCTTTAACCCTCTTGCTTCTCTAATCTATCTGAGTGTATGCTCTAGGCTTGCCAATTCTCCGAATCTTCTTATACCAAAATTTTGGACTGATCAAGGTATTTTTTATTTTCTTTACCGCTTCTCTTAGGTAAATGGGTCATGCAGATAGCTTGTGTTTTGATACCTCACACCCACTCATAAGTTAAGCATATCACTACTGCATTACGTATCATTATCCCCATACATCATTCATCTGTCTACGGAGCTAGGATAATTAAATCCTTTATAATCCATTGAGTTTCGCAAGTAGAGACCGCACATTTATGGGGACAGAGAAGATGATTAATACCTTCCTTATATGTTATCAAGGTCCCTTACTAAAAATTCCATGCCATAGATCAGGAGTCATTATAAAATAAGGAATTCCTATATTCCTTAATTTATAAGGATTCTATAGGTTTAGCTGAGTGTAGAAATATGAGTTTAATGACTAGTGGCAACTACAAGTCAAATATTTTGTATTTTGAGTTAAACTGCATAATCACACAAGGGAAAGCCTAAAAAGGCCCCTGTGGGCACGATTCCTACGATTCTAGCATCCACACCTACCCAATTGGTTATGCCCACCATGAGGACAAGTTGCACTAGAATCAGCTGATCCACTCATCAGGGGAGCCAAACCATAGAAAAAAAATATGTAACCTATTGATATAATAGCCTATAACAAACATATTCATTGGATGAATGTTGTTGAACTGAGGATGTTGAAATGGGTGAGTACAAATGAGCAAGGTATATAATTAGAAATAAATATATTCAGGGAAACTTAGGAGTAGCACTAATGGATAATAGATGAGAGAAAGTAGACTTAAATTCTTTGAACATGTTTAATAGATACTAAGACCTACACCAGTTAGAATGAGTGAATCATTGCGAGTTGAATACTTTAAATTAGAAGGGGAAGGCTCAAAAGGATGTGTGTGGAGGTGGTAAAAAAAATAATGACGTATGGTCTAACTAAAATCATGGCCCTTAATAGAGTGGAATGACGAAACAAGATTCTTGAAGTTGACCCCAATTAATTAAATAAGACTTAGATAATGGTGATAGTGATGAAAGTGTGATTTACCTAATGAGTGGATCAAGCTGATTTCTGCACAAGGTGATCCTCATGCTGGGGCCAACCTATTAGACAGACCGATGCTATATGTACATGAAAAATTGAAATATATCTATCAGGGTAGAAGGTAAAATCTCACGAACCTTTGATTCAAATCATTCTAATTTTCTAGATAATTACAAATCATATGTAAGTACTCTTACAACAATGTGTTAAACTTACTAAGCATGATAGATAACTTTCAACTTTGAGCAGCTCAGATACTCAATCCAATATTTTCACAATTACCAAGGATCACACCACTATAATCATAAGAAAGACGAAGGTTCAAAGCATCAAAAGCATCCCCAACATTCAAATCTCCAATTGAGTGTCAAAACATTTTTCGCAACAAAGATCATCTTTTGCACTACTCAAGGTCAATTTGAACGTTCAAACATACACCAAGAATATACTTAAATCAACTACACTTGTAAAAACCGAGTTGAAAACAAGCATTTTTTTGCATATATCATGACATTCCAAAATCTACCAAGCAAGACATATTGATCAAAGTAAATACATATATGCATATATGCGTACATGCCAAATCATCACATTTAAGTGCAACTGGGCAAATCTTTTTTATTTTTTGAGTTTTCATTGCTTTTGCACATATCAATATGAACACATATAGATGCATGACTATTGAGATACATAGATAAGCCACATCATATCCTTATTAGGTTTCAAGACCATTCATTGGAATAAAAGTCCCCTTTAGGAGACACTAAATCCTATCCAATATAGAGTTATAGTAATTGGAGCTGCCAATTTGTGTTAGAGCCACTGACATTGATATTGATCAATTGCTAGTTGACATTAATAGCTCAAAAGTCTTTTTTATTTTATTTTTTCATATTACTAGTTATATGTGATTTTTTAAAAAAATGTTATCTATATGTATTAGAACAATTTAGGATTTTCACTACCTTAGAAATATTTGCATAAATACCCCCTATGTCTTCTCACATCTTTTAGCTTTCTTTATTTTGTTACCCTTCCCTACTCTCAAAACCCTAAAATCTTAGAGGACCCCGTGGTAAAAAAAAAATAAAAAAATAACTCTCATGAAACAGTAATGGTAAGCACTCCATCCACAAGTCTCAATTTGTCAACTAATTTAAATTAAAGCATTCGATTAAAATATACTTTAAGGCAATTCATTGCGAAGTTAATAGCTCTAAAGTCAATCCTTCTTCTACTGCCAGTTTTATATGAATTTGCTTAAAAATTATAATCTATAAGTGAAAGACATGTTCTATGATTTTCACAGTCTTAGAAACATCCTTATAAATACCTCCTAAATTTCTTTACTTGCTTACCTTCTCCTTTTCTTTCCTATTATCAAAACCCTAAAATTTCAAGAGTACCTCATAGATTAAAAAAAAAAAACAAAGGAAAACTAGAAATTACTTTCGTAAAACCTTATTGGTAATAACTTTCTATTCATGATGCTAATTATTATTCTAGAGGGCTTTCCCATTTTGAATATGTCAACTCATTTGAATTGATGAATTCTATTAAATATGCTCTTAAGGCATTTTATTGAGGCATTAATAGCTCTAAAGTTGATCATTCTTCTACTACTAGTTGTACATGATTTTTCTAAAAAGTTGTGTCCACAAGTGTTAAAGATGTGCTTTAGAATTTTCACCACCTTAGAAATGTCCCTATAAATACACCTTTAAATATTCTTTTCACCTAATCTCATAACATTTCCACTTTCTCTACTCGTCACCCTCTTTCCTTCTTCCATATTCTTAAAATTCAAAAATCCTAGAGAACCTATAAATAAAAGACAATAGGAAACTAAAAATTACTCTTTTGAATCATTAATAGTAAGCGCTCTAGCCATGAGGCCAATTCATATTTTAATGGACTTTCCCATTTTTAATATGTCAGTTCATATAAATTGAGACATTTTAGTAAAATATACTTTAAGGCATTTCATTAAGGATCCGTTTAGATCGTAAGTCGTTTAAGATAAGTTACTTATGCCACAAGTAACTTATCTTAGTTTCTACTTATTAAGAAGATAAGTATGTTTGGTAGACAACCTACATATCGGCTTCTCCTCTCTTTGGTCTCTCCTATGCCTCTCTTCAACAACTTATGAAAAGTAGAAAAGCTAAAAAAATTAACTGAAGTGATTAAGTACTTTTAATTAAAAAACTTACTTATAACTAATTTTAAACCAAACTTATATGAAATAAGTTACTTATCTAGTACTGTAAGTAGAGAAAGTAACTTATTTGGTGGTATCCAAATGGGCCCTAAACATTAATAGCTCTAAAGTTAGCCATTCTTCTACTATTAGTTGTATGCCAATTTTCTAAAAATTAGTGTACACAGGTGTTAGAGACGTGTTCTATGATGTTCACCGTCTTACCCCCCCCCCCCCCCAATGTATAACTTTTAACTTTTTCTAATTTTCTAGCTCTTTGATGTAGAGCGGGTTGTAGACAATTTCATGGCCTAGATGGACCAGAGAAGGGCCGATCAGAGGCGGAAGTGATCTGAACCATCAACCTTAAAATGAGCATATCTCACAAACCGAAATGAGTTATTCAACTTATCATATATGATTTTGGGATAGGAGAAGCTACTTTAACCAACCAACCTACTATGTTAGGTTGCCCATGCAGAATTTGTAAGATTCCATCAGATTGACGGTCGAAAATCCATTTTATTTATGTTTTTACTATTTTTAGTAAGTTTTAGTTTGATAGTAACTCTTCATCCTTTGAGCTTTAGAAGTTGTGTCCAACACGAAAAGTGCTTAGAAAAATTAAGAGAACAAAGTGGTTAGGCCAAATAGGACACTTACTATTTTTTTCCGAAAACCATGAGGTGTAGTGGAAATCATGACCGTATATAAATAGTAAGTTAGTAAGTCACGATTTTAGGGAGTTTTAGTTGTAGTTTGATTCTGAAACTTCTTTCTAGGGTTTATATCATTATTTAAGGGGTTGTAAACTCATTTTTTTAATCATCAATCAATTTATTTCGAATATCTAGAAAATTATTTCTATTTTTTTTTTTTAAAAAATTTTCCTTGTGGGTTCGAGGAATCTCTCTGAGGAGTCTAGAGAAGCTCCGTGGATTCAAAGTAGTTATCCCCTGAGGAAGACGATACTTGACCTCATCACGTCCATCCCTGCGTCAGTTTGGTATCAGAGCTAGACTTTCTCCTAGGATTTATGACTTTTAACGACGAGTCGGGCAGCGATCCCATGGATGGTGCTTTAGGAATTTACCTTTAACAGCGGCGGCTTTTGAAGCAAATTTCAAAGCAGAGCAGCGAGAGAATCGACAAGTCATGCATGGATTGCATGATGGAGGCCCTAGGGTAACTCCGTGTTCATGACGGTAAACCACCCCCAACAGGTGCTGAAACTCATAATTGCACTGGTCATAGGATGGTGCCAATGGTGAACTAAAGGATCATTCATGAGGAGGAGGGATCCAACGATAAGGAGGTCGACGACATGGTCCACTAATATATCGGACAAGGCGATGATTGAGCAGATCAGACATATTGAGAGTTCAGGATGAGGGTCGATCTTCCTAACTTTAATGGCCAACTTCATATCGAGGATTTTCTCGATTGGCTTTCTAAAGTTGAGCGATTCTTTGACTATATGGAAATCCCTAAAGCGAAGAAAGTCAAGCTTGTAACGTACAAGTTGAAGGGTGAAGATTCAGCTTGGTGGGAGTAATTGCAACTCGTACGGACGAGACAGATAAAAGCACCTATCCGCACATGGCAGCGGATGAAGCGGTTACTATGCGCCCTATTTCTCCCCAGAGACCATGATCAGGTACTATTTCAACAATACAAAAATTATAAGTAGGGTAGTTAGTCGGTGAGAGATTACGTAGAAGAATTTTACCGCTTGACGGCGTGTAACGATTTGGTTGAAACTTAATTGCAACAAGTCGCCCGATTCAATGGTGGATTACGTATGTCGAATTAGGATCAGATCTAGATGTAGCCCGTGTGGACAATGAATGATGCAATCAAGTTGGCTACCCAAGTGGAAGCGCAACTCGAATATTCTAACACACGAACCTATCCTACCATTAGGGTCACCGTGGCGGGTCCGTTCCAGGGAGCTTCATAGCCCAAAAGGAAAGAACCTGTAAGAGCACTCATTCAACCTCCTACACCCGCGAACCGAGATTAGGGAAGTAGGCAAGTCAGGCCCCAAAGGGGTGTAACGACGGCTGCTAGTCCAAGCAAGATCCCGAACCCCTATATCAGCCAAGACCTAACCATTGCTATCGTTGTGGCCAACCGGGTCACCTATCAAACACTTGTCCCCAACGACAAGTGGCGAACCTCGCCATTAATGATGGTAGAGCTGAAAATGTCGATGAAGACCCAAACGTTAATGGATTTGAGCGCGCTGCAGAGGATGAAGCGAATGAGACAGATTGGGTTCCATAGGATTATGGCGATTCGCTCGTTATGAGATAACTATTATATGCATCAAGGAAAGAAGTACACCCACAACGACATAACATCTTCCAAATTTGGTGTATGGTGAATTAAAAAGTTTGTGATGTGATCATCGACGGTGGAAGCAGCGAGAACATCGTCTCCAAGGTCGTGGTGGAGAAATTGTAATTAAAAATGGAACATAATCCCTCCCCATCATGATTGGTTGGACTAAAAATGCCAGAGAGACTAAGGTAACTGAACGATGCACTATATCTTTTTCAATTGGTAAATATTATAAAGATGAAGTAATATGCGATATAGTTGACATGAAGGCTTGTCACATACTACTCGATCGACCATGGCAATCTGATCGTGACGTCGCTCATAAAGGGCGAGATAATGTGTATATTTTCGTCAAGGATGACCAGAAAAACATTTTAGCCCTTATGGATCTAGAGGAGCCACATAAAACTTTTAAAGTAGATGGATATTTTCATTTAACCATACGGGACTTCGTGGAGGAATCCAAAGAAATAAGACATGCTTATGCATTAATTGTAAAAAGGAAGGAACTCAAGCCTACCAACGTTCCTGAGAAATTAAAACCCTTTCTGCATGAATTCAAAGAAATTCGACCCGATGACTTTTCCAATGGATTACCTCACATGCGAGATATTTAACACCATTTTAACCTTGTCCCTGGGTCTAGCTTACATAATCATCCTCACTATCAGATGAGTATAAAGGAGTGTAATATTCAGTAAGGGCAAGTGGAGGAATTGATCTGTAAGGGACTTGTAACGCCCCGAATTTCGAGGGTTAAGCAAAGACTCAACTCCCGAGATCTGTTGCATCACTTATGCAACATAGATAATGATGATTAAATGTTATCCGTATTAGTGCATTTAAACATGAATGAGATTACGCTAAATCAATATATCATACTCCAGAGACAATTAGATTACGCAAACGAAAGACTGTGATAGATATATAAAACATATAAGTGGTTGTAAGTCCTCAGAGTATGAATATGTCACCAGGTTAAATAATTATATGTATAGTTCTAAAATTTACAAAATGATACAATGTAATATCATCTAATCCGTATCCCTGTAACCCCGACAACGTAACTCCAGGTCTACATAGATCCGCCGGAGCGTTACATGTAGGAGAACTCCTTCTCGTCGTCATAAAAGTCAGGCTCCATCTCGTAAGCCTCGCTATCACCTGCAGCTACAACAGAGTCTGGTTGGTGTTTTAAAATACCGTCCCAGAGTGAGACTGAGTGATCATCTCAGTGGAGCTATAAGGCAAAGGTTAACATGTTATCAATTCAGTCAGGCAGTAATGATAAAGCAGTACAACAATCATGTCCTAACTACTCTGGTTAATGAAAGAATGGTATGCGATAATGATGCATGCCCTCGCCTACACTCCCTCAGCGACATCATCTTGCGATCGCGTATTCACCACTACGGACACGTGCGCTTCCTCGCCAAAGCACATGCAATGTGGTGCATGGTTGTGTTAACCAATATTTAGTTAGGCTTATTCATACAGCAGATTCGGGAAGCTACGGTACCCCCTTTTATATCATTTACCCAAACCATGATCCACCTAGGGTCGTCAATCTTAGTTAATCACATATGATAGGCAAGTTATAGGGCAACGTCACCCCTGATTGGAAAGCAGTGGATAAGCAACAGGTCGCTACGAAGAGGCTCGTCACCTCAACGTAGGTGTAATTTATACTCGAGGTTAGTACGGAAAGGCTCGTCACCTTAGCGTAGGCCGACAACTCGAATATAGTGTCCCATACTACCGTATTCGGCTCACGAGTTTGGGTTGCTCAATGGACACTACGGGGAGGCTCGTCACCCCAGCGTATACCGACAGCTCGACCACGATGTCCCCTACCACCATGTCCGGCTTATGAGTCCTAGCGGATCGTGGTACCAAGGTTGAATGAGCTTTGCATTGGTAAGTGATACCTTAGATTCAAGTAGTAGCGTCCATACATGGTGAACATACATTAGGCCAATCGGGTTACTTGACAAGCTCGACTGGTACGAGTACACGTTAAATTAATCGACATGGAGCGCATACGTACTCATCGTGGCCTAACCACTGTCAATAATCACCATACAACTCGGATTCGTCGAACGTATCCGTTGTGGCGAAACTAGTTCGGCCACTGATTGTAAACCATTACCGATTGCCTGGACTACGTATTAGTCGCAATCATACTCAAATACAATAGGCATTCATATGTGATAGTCAAAATAACATGTGACAACCAATTCAAATATAAATCTCATTTGAGCATTTTAACAAACACATAGTGCACATATTATCATACTTAGGCATTTCATCTATAAATCACATAATAGCGAGATAGGTTACATGAAGGAAACTGTAACTATAGATACGGTAATTGAGAATCCTATCTCAACGCCCTTATTAAATACATTTCAACAAGCACTTCTCATTCAGACATTTTATCAAACACTTAGACTACACATATCAACATACATGTCATAAATTAGTTATAACCTATATTATAGCAAATCCTTTCATAAAGGAGTTGTCATGCATACAACAATCATATATATTCAATCAATAATCATGATAAGTGCAAATCATAATTCCATATTCATTCAAACATTTTAACAAACACATGAAATACATTATATTTAACATAGTTCATGTATATCTGAGTAATACACGGAAAACATCGCATCTAAGTACATGTGACAACAATCTAGTCAGTCATAAATCATTAACTGACATTGAGAGCCTTGAAAATCATAACCTAAAGGTTTATAGTCCGCACCTTTCGCCGATACACCGATTACGAACTCGGTTCGTACACTATGCCTTTGTCTACGGCACAACGACTACCTAAATCATGAAATAGGTTAGCTATTTCACTGTTTCATCTATTCGAATTTCTAAAACCAATTAGGGTTAGGATTTCTTACCCAAATCAGATTCGGATTCGACAGTGTAACGACACGGGAGAGATGATTTGGCACGTGGAGTGGTGGGAATGAATCCCAGTAACTATATATATATATATATATATATATATACATCTCTTCTCCTCACTCTTTCCTCCTCTTTTCTCTCTTCTCTCTCCTAAGGTTTTAGAAAATTCGTATGAAATGAGAGAGGGGTGGGTTTAGGGCTTTAAATAGGCCCAGAAGTGATGTTAATGGCCCCAGGGCCATGATATACTTAGGTTATAGCCAAGATGTGGCTGTTTCGGGCTAACGGAGCTCATTTGGAGGTCCATTACCTACATACGATCCAGAGAAAGTTCCCTGACATTGGATCTATGTCAGGTTAAGATTTTGGTCCGATCGGATTTGTGGATCGACCGTGGAGGACCAGTTTCAGTTCAATGGCTATCGTCACTCGATCAGGGCCACAAGTACACTAACATGTGTAGGAAAATTTTCCTGATCCAAGGGTGTAGTTGGGTCAGAATCTGACGGTCTGAAACCTTAAATTTGGTTTGCAAGCGAACGACCCAATTTACTAAAATATGAGTTCATTTTCTAAAGATATTCGCATTTCTCACACACTTTACTCAGGATTCTAGTTGTGCATTTTTGGATACTATTCGGGCTTGATTCCCGCAATGGTTGTCAAGCCCAGTAAGGCGGTCATAACCGTATAGTTTTGCGGTAGTCGGACTTTCGACGCGTGGTCTAGGTCCGATACGAAGTTTCAATGTGTTCCCGAGAGCAACTGGTTTTTGAGACTGACCCTAGGTTTCTAGGTAATGTTGTGTTAGCGATTCTAATGGTTTTGGGTCTTGCAGTTCGCATAGAAAGTGGTTCAAGCTAATTCCACTGATTATTTAGTTTAGCAGTTAATTAATTTTTATCTAATTTCTAAAGGATTCGGTCCTCAGTGATTTCTACCTGAGGTGATACTCGGGTCTTTGTATGGATTTTTTCGGGACATTACAATATACCCCCCTTAAAGAAAAATTTTGTCCTCGAAATTAGTACATTTTCGTACTCTTCGAGAATCTGAGGGTAGTTCTTATGGATCTCGGATTCTATTTCCCAAGTAGCCTCTTCCTCAGTGTGGTGTGTTCACAGTACCTTCACAAGTGGAATCACTTTACTGCGCAATACCTGTTTCTTCTTGTTTATGATACGTGTTGGTCGCAGTACATAACTAGCGTCTTCACTCAACTGTACCTGCTCCCATTTGATAATGTGGGAAGGATCGAGAACGTATTTCTTCAGCATCAATACATGAAATACGTTGTGCACGCGTGTGCGTGATGTGTGCAAAGCAAGGCGGTACACTACCACACCCACTCGGTCTAGAATATAGAATGGTCCAATAAATCGTGGCGTGAGTTTTCCCTTCTTTCCAAATCGAAGGACTCCCTTCATGGGGGAAACCTTAAGGAACACGTGGTCTCCAACCTCAAACTCTAGCAGTCGCCGTCTCGTATTGGCGTAGCTCTTCTGTCTACTCTGTGTTGCAAGAAGTCGACGCCTGATAATGTCGATTTTCTCTGAGGTCACCTGCACTAACTCTGGGCCAATCAAACTCTTCTCGCCAACCTCTGCCTAACAATGCAGTGCTCTACATGGGCGCCCATACAATGCTTCGTAGGGAGTCATGCTAATGCTCGCCTGAAAGCTATTGTTATAAGCAAACTCAGCATAGGGAAGACAATCATCTTAACTGTCTTTGAAATCGAGCACACATGCCCACAACATATCTTCTAACACCTGATTCACCCGTTCCATCTGCCCATCCATCTGTGGGTGGAGCGCGGTACTGAACTTTAGTTTCACACCCATTGCTTCCTGGATACGAGTCCAGAAGATAGGTGTGAATCGCGTGTCTCGATCCGACATAATCTGCATAGGCACTCCATGTAGACGTACTATCTCCTTGATGTACAGCCTGGCCAAATCGTCTACTGAGTTTGATGCTCTAATTGGGAGGAAATGAACCGACTTTGTCAATCGGTCCACAATCACCCAAATGGAGTCATGTCCCTTCCTCGTCTTCGGTAACCCTGCGATGAAATCCATAGAGATGAAATCCCATTTCCATTCAACTATAGGCATGGGCTGAGTAAACTAGGAGGTCAGCGATGTTCGGACTTGACCTGCTGGCACGTGAGACAACGGGATACATAATCTGCTATGTGGGCCTTCATGTTGTCCCACCAGTACGAACACTTCAATCTCTCGATATATCTTCGTACTATTAGGATGCATTGCCATCTTCGAATTGAGTAGCTTCGAGAACTTCCCTTCTCAAGTCATGAAGATTTGGGACGCATATGTGGCCATGGTAACGTAAACCCCCATCCGTACCAACTCTCCATTCCAAGTCTTCCTCGTCACTAGCTCGCTTTCTCAACTCTGCCAACCCTTCATCTTCCTTCTGAGCCACAATGATTCGGTCATCGATAAGTGGCTGTACACGAATATGTGCGATGCTCTCGAATGGCTCCTCTACCGTAAGCTTCTGCTCAAAATCTCGTACAAATTTGACCATGTTCTATTCCTCTATCATCAGCGAAGCTGCAAATGCTATCGTCTTCTTGCGGCTCAACGCGTCTGCCACAAGGTTGGCCTTGCCAGGATGGTAAGAGACCTCAAACTTGAAGTCTTTCAAGGTTTTCATCCATCGTCGTTGCCTCATATTGTAAGTGCTATGGTCTCATGCTCCTTTGGTTGTCAAACTTTGATGTGTCAAAACATCTATCTGTGTCTTGTGCTTGTATGGTGATTTATATGTATTCAAGACACTGCATACACACTTCATGACTTTATTGAAGTTCAAGAAGCTACATTATTGAAGTTCAAGAAGCTACAATGTTGAAGTCTCAAGAAGCTACAGTATTGAAGTTCAAGAAGCTACAATGTTGAAGTTCAAGTCTTAAGAAACAACTCAAGAAATGACTTCAAGACTATCTCAAGTTTAAAGCTACAATAAGTTCAAGATCTCAAGCCTGATATGGTTTAAAAATTCTACATTCGTTGAATGGTTGAAGTTCAATGTCCATACGACATGGTTCAGGTTTGAATGACCTTAAGTTGACCCTTTAAGTAGGTCACTTGGATACATAAATCAAATGTTTATTTACATAAGTTTGGTTCTATTCTACGGACCAGTCCTAGCTCTTGTTCGACCAGTCCTGCATTTGTTCGACTAGTCCAAGAAATTCCCGACCAGTCCTAAGTTGTTGAAGAATTTTTGGAATTTTTTGGTACTCCCACGACCAGTCCTGGAGGTCCTTCGACCGGTCGTAGAGTGGCTTCGACTCGTCCACGACCAGTCGTAGAGCTACGACTCAAAGTCCAGCAACCTATTCTATGGTCCTACGACCAGTCGTAGAGATCTACGATCAGTCGTAGGTGACCCACGACCAGTCGTAGGCTACTCACGACCAGTCGTGGAACGACTTTCAAAGATCGCGCTCAATATTTCAAATATCTGTTAGAGCTACGACCAGTCGAAAGATTCTAAGACCAGTCGTAGGAGCGATTTTTGCTTCTATAAATTGAACACGAAATTCAGAGTTTTCACACCTCAACTCGATTCAATTCAAGAAATTTCAAGTGATCACTCTGAGATAAGTCTGTTTTATTTTAAGCTACATTGTGCTTATTTAATATCCTTTTTGCTAGCATATTTAATTTGATTTTGTTTCTGTATTCCAATCTTTTATTTGAAAAGAGGAGTTATCTTATTCCTTCTTCTTGGAATCAAAATCAAATATAGCTACGCCCAACTAGTTAAAATCTAAAATCAATTAGAATTTTAGACCATATGAATGTGGTATTGGAAATTGAACTTTGACATTCAATCATCTACTCCGATTGGTTCTACCGGGCTGCTACGAAAAGGAGAAATCCAGGTATTTACAATTCTATAAAATTTATTTACTTTTGGTTTTGTTTGAGGTTAAGCAAGAAAATCTCATTGTATTGGTTTTGTTTGAGGTTTGAACCAGAAAAAATCTCATTGTATTGGTTATCTGAGGAGTGCCAGAAAACTCAGAAAAGAGGGGTTTTTGAATATGTAAGCCCAAGTGAAAAGACACAATTGTAAAGGTTTTGGTGAACCTGTGAAAACCTATTTGATAGTGAACGCTAATATCCCCCTGTGTGAGGATATTAGGAGTGGAGTAGCTTTCTGTGTGGCTGTTGAAAAATAGTTGGTGTACACACAGGCGAACCACTATAACTCCTTGTCATGTGGATTGAATGCTTGCTTAATTTTCATATCTTTTATCATTCAATTGTGTGGAATGTACAAGTGGATGTGAATTATGTTGTAACTATTTACATTTCAAGCAAGTGTGGGGATTGTTGTAATAATTTAGATCTATACTTCTGCATTTAATTTCAATTCCTTGCTATTTCATTTACTTCTATTAAAATTGAGTCCTTGATCCAAAAGATGTTCTAGAAATAAGGTTGTCCTACCATAAGCCCTTGTTTATTATGGTGTAAGGTTGTCCTTAGAACTGAATTTGTATCAATCTCTCAATACTTATTTATCAAGGTGATTTAAATTTAGCATTGTGAATTGATTCATAATTGTAAGGCTATTGGTTTACTTTATTTCCGCTGATTTTATTTTAAATTTG
>JAJHSJ010000631.1:0-41067 GCA_021015155.1 Magnolia officinalis
CCGTCCATCATGGAGCTAGGAACGTACTTATCAAAACCCTATTGATTTCACTTGAAACTACAAATGTGTGTGTACACGAACACACGAGCGCAAGTAGAGTGAGTGCGAGTGTTTTTCCCAAAATAGAATTTCGGTTACGCTGCCAGGCTGGCTACGCACATGCGAGATTCTCCCTCAATCCTAACCCTACGTGCAAATCGATCTCAGCCATCCATCTCTCTCCGCACCTTAGGGTTTTCATTGCAATGAAAGAGCCGCCACAATGCCAAAACACGCTAACCACCAGGAGTTTCATCCTGACTGTCCAAATGGTGGGTCCCATAAGGTCATTATGACCCATCTGATCCAACCAAACGCATTAGATCGTAGGATCAACCAACCCTTGCAAAAGTGCCATGATCGGGGACCCATCTTCCCCGTTCGGCCAGGAAAAATCACGTCCGGAGGAAGTGATCATCTCACACATCTGAAGAATCCATCGTGTGGCCAACCCCATCTAATAACCATTAAAGTTTAGTTTAAAGGCCCACGCAAAAGATCGGAGCTATGGTGAGACCCTGATGGCGGTCATTCTCGGCTATTTGGCGATAACAAACACGCTAACCTTCATAATTAGTTGTAGAAGCGTCTACAAATGGAAAGGCTATAAATAGCTAGATATTAGGGCATTTTTTGAAGAAGGAAAAGAAAAGAATAGAAAGAGGGAAGGAGAGAGAGAGGTCGCGCCATTTCTGCCAACTAACCCAGCGAGTTAGAGCGCCGAGTCTTGCTGAGTCGTGGCTGAGCGTCTTCCAGCAGATGAAAGGAAGACAGAAAGAGAAGAAGCAGGGAGAAGAAAGAAAAAGGAGTGAATAGTGAGAGTGTAAGACCCATATCCTAGCCTATACTGTTCTGTTGACTCTCGCGATCCTTTCCATCGAATTCCTACAACCTGTGACTTATGATCGACGTTTGCGCACGACCCTAAGTCGTATCCTGTAGATTTGAGTCGGCTTAATCCCAGACTTGTTCCATTGTGACCGCACAGTCGCCACGGTTCCAACGCCGCGTCTTACGCATCGATCTAATACCCTGACCAAGAGATGTGGGTCAGCGTTCAGTTCGAGGAAAAACACCGCGCGTTTGTAATTCCAAGAGAATCTCTACAACATGTCCCATCAATCAATCCATCAATCAATCACATCATATTAAGTATAAAAGTAACTCATGCTTTCTTTCTCCACAAGTTAAGCAACCACCAAAGTCACCCATCACTCACCTCACATCACTCACCTCTCTTACAACCATCTCTCTCTCTCTCTCTCTCTCTCTCTCTCTCTCTCTCTCTCTCTCTCTCTCTTTCTCTTCACATTTTCCAAGCCACTCCAAGCAACCAAAAATCACACGTCTAAGCATTTCATATGAGAGAGAAAAGTGTTGTGTGTGGCCCACTTTCCACCCCATGATCCATCATCCTAGCCTTTCATTTCTCATCCTCTCCATTAAAGTGAAGCACAAGGAGACTGGCGTTCCAACGAACCGAGAAGATCGAACGGTGGGTGCTTCTATAGGCTAGCTTTCATGTTTTTATGATGGGTCAAGTGAGGCCTACCGATCGATGGTATGGATCTCACTTTGAACCCTAAGATGTGACCGAAGGCCCACCTTGATTATCATGATCATTCCATGATGGGGCCATTCTCCATGGACCCCATCATGATGTTTACTTTCTAAGTGTGAACGAGGTCATCTAGACCTTCCATTTTTGTGGAGAAGGAAATCTCCACCGTTGATTTTTGATTTGGTGGGCTCACATGTATTGGGACCCGCTTGATGTATTATTAAGTGCATGGAACGGAGGGCCCATAGTGCCGGGGTCCCTCCATCATCACGTATCTCTCTCTCTCTCTCCTCTCGCTCTTCTCCCTCTCTCTCTCTCTCTCTCTCTCTCTCCTTCCTTTATTTTGTGGCCCACATGATGAGTGTAGGTGATATCTAACCGCCCATCAAACGGACCACACGGCCGTCCAAACCACGTGGGCCCTACCATTTGGTGATGGGAAAATACAAGTATCAGGTTGATCCAAACCATGTGGGCCACGTCCTCAAGCCATGTGGGCCACGTCCACGTCCACGTGGGACCCACCTTATTTATGTGTTACCCAAACCGTCCAGCGGCCAGGGACACTGGACGTGGGTGAAGTTTGAACTGATGGTGAGGTGTACTCACAGCCAGAGAGGAAACAAAAAAAAACAGAGTTTGTTTTTTTAGGCTTTTTGGGTGGACCACTCACGCAGGCACCACCTTTATGTATATTTTTAATCCAAGCCGTCCATTCCATTTTTCAGCTCATTTTAGGCGTTGAACTGAAAAAATGAAGCCAATTTGATTTTTCTTGTGGGCCATAGCGTTGAAAACAGTGGTTATTACCGTTGAAATCCACTTCAAATTTTCTACACGCCAAGACCTAACGCATATTGGACTCGTTTGGTCCGTCTCGACCCATAGAATCCAATGGATATAGTGGATTTACCCGACACGGATCCCACCTAGGAAATTCCTCAGAAACATTAATTTAAAAAAAATAATAATAAATAAAAAAATAAAAATAAAAAAATAAATAGAGAGAGAGAGAGAGAGAGCAGGCTGCTGCTGCTGTCCGTCAGAGGGCGCCAGCAGCGTCCTGCGCTGGGATGGTCGGCCAGGGACCGTGGCCCCAAAACGTAGGCCCCACCATGATATGTGTTCATATCCACACTGTCCATTTTGTGGGTCACCCTCAGGGCAGTGGGCCACCCTTTAAATCAGCCATATATGTGGCTCAGGTGGCCCACATCATTAGAAGCAGCGGTGATTGAACGGTCGCCATTGAAACCATTTTAGGTGGCCCACGAGTTTTAGATTAATACGAAATTTGTTTTTACTCTTCATCGGGGTTTGTGTGACCTCATCAATGGGTTGGATGGCAAACAAACGTTATGGTGGGCCCATGTGAACCCACCTTTGATATATGTGTTTTGCTCACACCGTCCACGGCTGTGGACGGTGTGGAAACCACCACGGTGTGTATCTGCTCAGTCCGCACCGTCCACAGCACTGGACGGTGGGACCCACCTAATGATGAATGTCTACCACACCGTTTACTGTTTAGACCGTGGGGTCCACCATGATGCATGTGTTGTATCATACGCCCAACCATTTTGAAAGCTCATTTTTTTGCGGTGAGACTAAAAATAAGGTAGGTCTAAGATCAAGTGTACCACCCAGCAAGGAAACAGTGATGATTGAACGTGTACCATTGAAACCCTCTGGTCCCAAAGGTTTTAGTTCAATATAAAATTTATTTATTTATTTTATTGGGTCTCTGTGACCTTATCTATAGTTTGGATGGGAAATAAACATTATGGTGGGCCCCACTTGGGACCCACCTCTAATGGAATTGGATTGGCAGTTGTGCCACACACTAGCCATATGACTGCTGTGATGTGGCAGGTTATGTGGAGCCCACCTTGGCGACATGTGTGGGACCCTCCTTAGATGTATGTATTGTATCCAAACTATCCATCTAATTGGCAAGCTCATCTTAGGCTTAAGACTAAAAATGAAGCAGATTTATTAGGTGGACCACACCACAGAAAATAGTGGTGAGATGAATGCTTACCATTGAAGTCATTTTGTACCACAACAATTTTTGATCAACTTGATATATGTTTTTCCTCCCAACCAAATCTGGATGACCTTATAATCAGATTGGAGGAAAAATAAATGTTGTGGTGGGCCTCGAAAGTTTTAAATGGCGGAAATCATTCTTGCCACTGTTATGTGGAGTGCAGTCCAATTGGTCTTTTGATATGATTCATTTATGTGTGTGTGTGTGTGTATAATATATATATATATATATATATATATATATATATATATATATATATATATATATATATTATATGATGTACTTGTGGCCCGTTGTTGAGGCCCACCTGATATTTATAAGGCCCATTTAAGGAGGCCCACCTTGGTACATGTACGAGGACCATTTTGATTTATTTGTGGCCGTCCATTGAAGCCCACTTTAGTACATGTACGAGGACCATTTTGATTTATTTATGGTCATCCATTGAGGCTCACCTTGGTACATGTACGAAGACCATTTTGATTTATTTGTGGCCGTCCATTGAGGCCCATCTTGGTATATATATAAGGCCCAAGTGATTAGGCCCATCTTGTCATACTTATGGCCCGTTGTTGAGGCCCACCTTGATATGAATATAAGGCCCATGGGTTGAGGCCCATTGTGATATATTAGGGCCCATGGGTCGAGGCCCATTGTGATGCCCATTGTGATGTATTAGGGCCCATGGGTTGAGGTGCATTGTGAGGTATTTGGGGCCCATGGGTTGAGGCCCATTGCGATATATTGGGGCCCGTGGGTTAAGGCCCATTTGATGTATTTGAGGTCCATGGGTCGAGGCCCAATGGGATGTATACAAGGTCTATTGCATTGTGTGATACCACCATGGGTTATGTAATGACAGTTATGGCGGGCCATGCCTTGGGAGCAATTTTAGTTTAACGTTTACATTGTAAGAATAATGTTGGTTAAATGTCCGCATTATAACTCTCCCTAGGGCCCATTGATAGGCCCATACTTGTTGTGCGTAGGCCATCAAGGCCCATCTTCGTTGTAAGGATAGTTCATCACCATATAAAATGCTTAGTATAACTCCATGATTCATGCCCATACGCATCATATATATGTCTGATATGAGGAATGTTTGATCATAGCATATGCCATTGGGTAGACCATTTACGGGACTCCTTATGAGACAGAGTGCCCACATTATCGCGCCGTACGCGCAGGATTGCTGCATGACTGGATAGTGTGACTCATGCATCTCGCATATATGTGACTTGATCATTATACGCCCTAGTGACATCAGGGTCGTGGCCTCTACAGGTACATTGTGGATGGCTAGATGGGACACCGGAAATATTTAGTTCTAGCACTATGGACACTTAAGATGTCCTTGGGTGAAAATCTCAAAAACTCCGAGGCCAGGAGAAGCCCCAACGTCTAGACCGAGTGGAACATGAAAGCCCGAGTGCCGAATACCAGTAGGCCGCATCTCCCACTGTGTCGTGGTCGGTTGGGAGGGGGTGTGGCCTTATCCGCCCAAGTGAGGGGGTTATAAGTTAGGTTGAGTATGAACAGCTCGTAAATGGGTCCGCTATCGACGAGCCGGGTAGGTATTGGCAGACTACTAGTCAGGCGGATAGTGAGGTCTATTCCGCTCACTGGGTTGTGCAGCTAGGGAGGAGGCAGTAGGTGTCGAGTGTAATAGACCCCGGTGATTTCCCCAGAGAGCAACCATACTGATATGTGGACTTATTGAACAGGAATTGCATATCCATTCATCCATTCATTCACTATCCACTCGGGCTGGTTGTGCTTAACTATTTGTTACGTGTACCTTCACATGGCCAGGATTTTGGTTGGGCGCGCAACTAACCTGAGATCAGGAGTTTACCACATTGAGTCGGACTATCCAAATTTAAGTATGGGACTAGTTTAGATAGAAGTCTTTTGTGGTGGACCCCGTAGCCTGCGATACTACGTACTATCATCCCGACTTCACATTTTAGCATGGTCATTTCATTCGCACCGCATATTACATTGCATTCACAGTACTTAGCATTTTGTGTTACTATATTTTTGCACTTATACGGCCTAGACGAGGTCGATGGTATTTGTGGCTCATCAAGATTTGCATTGCATCCTCCGCATCTGTTATTGTCTTCTTATGTTTTGCATCGCATAGTCTTGGTACGGCTGATAGTACTCATGAACTTACCAGTATATTTCTGCTTACTCTGATATCGTATGATTCATGATCTTCAGTATTTTCGCTTATTCTGATGATGTATGATTTATGGACTTTATGGTATGCTTGACACTTATGTTGTGCACACACTTTCACCACCCTCTAAGCTTTTGTAAGCTTATGCACGATAGATGCGTGCAGGTGGCGTTAAGTTGCAGCGGTGTTGAGCTTGGAGCATGCAGCTGTCATCTGGAGCTTTGATTTCGATATATGTATTTCCCTTTCAGCATTGTATTCGAATGATTATATTAGTGGATATGTGATGATGATGTTGTTTTATGACTTGGTTATGCTTGTGGTTATGCTCCATAACAAAAAAAAAATCATACTAAAAATCCTCCTTGTAAGATCCCCGGATCGGAATCTGGCGTATGGGCGCTGGGAGCCGAGAATGGGATACTACGGAGGCTGTCAGCGCTGGATTCGGTGATCGAAAATTTTGTGAGCCCGTTTTCCGAGTTTGGGGCGTGACAAGAGAATGGCTGAGTTCACCACCTGATGCTGCACTGAGTTGGGTTTCAACCATGAGAACAATTACTCGAAGAGTCATTGAGTTTACAGATATTCAGGTCCTTCTGAGTTTTGGCTATCCATGCTGTCGGGACATCTCGATAGGTCACTGGAACAGGGACGATTACGAATACCGTCAGCCACACCATTGCCGCCGAGTCGACTGGGTTGCTCTCCCAGTCACAGTCCGAGCCGAGTCAAGCCTCTACTGAGTCCAACAACTAGTCATGAGTTTTGAAAGAAGGAGAAATAGGAAGAAGAAGATAGTGGAAGAGAAAGGAAGGGAATGGAAAGAAAGAAGAAGGAAAGAAAAGGTGTAGGAGGATGGGAGCTGAGTTGAATGGCTAAGTCAACTCAATAACTTGCAAAGTTTTGTTGAATTTGGGGTGTTGCTGGCCGTTTTGGTTGTTGTGCTTTGATGAAAAAAGGAAGGAGGAAGAAAGAAAGGTAGAAAACAAAAGAAGTAGGAGAAGAAGAGAGAGATTGGAGGGAGAGCGATGACATTTGAGTTACTGAGTCACGGACTCACTGACTCGTTCAATCCAGAAGCCAAGCGAGTCCAAGCCTTGTGTTTGAAATGACTCAACCCCTAGTCAAGTTAGGAATGCTAGATTGATTGCATTAAGGTAAATTTATCTCAAGTCTCTTGTTAGCATCTTAATTATAATAATCTAAGTTTTAGTGTCTTTAGCTTCATCTTCTTGAAAGATCCGAATAGGACCGTGTTCAAAATCGGGCCGGTCGAACCAAGTTTACTTGAAGAGAGTTAAACTTCGTTACCTTGCAAATATTATTTCTACCTCAATTTTAGATTAATCCAATTAATCTTGATTTTCATGTAGAAGATCAAACCCAACTTCCACCCTAAAGATTTTAACCATTCCTAACCGAATTAGTTGTGATGGTGAAGTTTTGTAATTACCTTCTAGTCCCTCGAGAGGTCAATCCAAAATACAAGGTGAGGATCACCCTTCAAGCTTTTCTATATCTAGATAATTGGCTTGTTTGTTCACTTTCATTCATGTATCTTATCGATTACTTAATATGGTTTGTTGTTTATACTGAATTCGAATGTTATAAATAGTTGATGGATTGAGTTTAAAATCAAATATTTGAATATGTGTTGAAATTCAATTATCTCTATCCTGGTTTAAGATCAACACTTTAGCTATAAATGTATTATCAACATTATACGTAGCTTACTTGATGGTATTTTTAAGAAATCCTCGAACTAGTGGCCACTGGTGTTATAGATTAAATAAATTTACGTTGTGGACTTATCATCTTGTAGACCATTTATGCCTATATGGCTTTTGGGGAATAACCTGAAAAGGCCAAGCTATATGTCCTAGAGGGGGGGTGAATATATAGGACTATGCCAAATTTAAAATAAAATTAGCGGAAATAAAGTAAACCAATAGCCTTACAATATGAATCAATTCACAATGCTAAATTTAAATCACCTTGATAAATAAGTATTGAGAGATTGATACAAATTCAGTTCTAAGGACAACCTTACACCATAATAAACAAGGGCTTATGGTAGGACAACCTTATTTCTAGAACCTCTTTTGGATCAAGGACTCAATTTTAATATAAGTAAATGAAATAGCAAGGAATTGAAATTAAATGCAAAAGTAAGATATAAATTATTACAACAATCCCCACACTTGCTTGAAATGTAAATAGTTACAACATTCACATCCACTTGTACATTCCACACAATCAAATGATAAAAGATATGAAAATTAAGCAAGCATTCAATCCACAAGGCAAAGAGTTATAGTGGTTCGCCTGTGTGTACACCAACTGTTTTCCAACAGCCACACAAAAAGCTACTCCACTCCTAATATCCTCACACAGGGGATATTAGCGTTCACTATGAAATAGGTTTTCACAGGTTCACCAAAAACCTTTACAATTGTGTCTTTTTCACTTGGGCTTACACAATTCAAAAACCCCTCTTTTCTGAGTTTTCTGGCACTCCTCAGATAACCAATACAATGAGATTTTTTCTGGTTCAACCTCAAATAAAACCAATACAATGAGATTTTTCTGGCTTAACCTCAAACAAAACCAAAACAATGAGATTTTTCTGGCTTAACCTCAAACAAAACCAAAAGTAAATAAATTTTACAGAATTGTAAAATACCTGGATTTCTCCTTTTCGTAGCAGCCCGGTAGAACCAATCGGAGTAGATGATTGAATGTCAAAGTTCAATTTCCAATACTCACATTCATAAGGTTCTAAATCCTAATTGATTTTAGATTTTACTTGTTGGGCGTAGCTATATTTGATTTTGATTCCAAGAAGAAGGAATAAGATAATTCCTCTTTTCAAATAAGATTGGAATACAGAAACAAAATCAAATTTAAATAAGCTAGCAAAAAAGAATATTAAATAAGCACAATGTAGCTTAAAATAAACACAGACTTATCTCAGAGTGATCACTTGAAAAATCTTGAATTGAATCGAGTTGAAGTGTGAAAACTCTGAATTTCGTGTTCAATTTATAGAAGCAAAAATCGCTCCTACGACTGGTCTTAGAAACCTTCGACTGGTCGTAGCTTTAACAGATTTTTGAAAAATTAAGCGCGACCTTTGAAAGTCGTTCCACGACTGGTCGTGAGTAGCCTACGACTGGTCGTGGGTCACCTACGACTGGTCGTGGATTTCTACGACTGGTCGTAAGACCAAGGATTACGTTGCTGGTCTTTGAGTCGTAGCTCTACGACTGGTCGTGGACGAGTCGAAGCCACACCTACGACCGGTCGAAGGACCTCCAGGACTGGTCGTGGGCGTACCAAAAATTCCGAAAAATCTTCAACTACTTAGGACTGGTCGTGGAATTTCTTGGATTAGTCGAACCAATGCTAGGACTGGTCGAACAAGAGCTAGGACTGGTCGTAGAATAGACCAACCTTATGTAAAATAAACATTTGATTTATGTATCCAAAGTGACCTACTTAAAGGGTCAACCTAAGGTCATTCAAACCTGAACCATGTCGTATGGACATTGAACTTCAACCATTCAACGAATGTAGATATTTGAACCATATCAGGCTTGAGATCTTGATCTTGTTGTAGCTTTAAACTTGAGATCTTCATCAACATAAAACTACTTCATGCGTTGCTTCTTAAGACTTGAACTTCAACATTGTAGCTTCTTGAGACTTCAACATGTAGCTTCTTGAACTTCAACATTGTAACTTCTTAAGACTTCAACTTGTAGCTTCTTGAACTTCAATATGTAGCTTCTTGAAACTTCAACATGTAGCTTCTTGAACTTCAACATGTAGCTTCTTGAAGTGTTTATGCAGTGTCTTGAATTCATATAAATCATCATAAAAGCACAGGACACAGATAGATGTTTTGACACATCAAAATTTGACAACCAAAGGAGCATGAGACCATAGCACTTACAATCTCCCCCTTTGTCAAATTTGTGACAAAACACCCAAATAATAATACTTCCAATTGAAACTAAGTACACACAACAAGTTCAACAATAGAGAAGCTTACACACAACAAGTTCAACAATAGAGCAGCATGCACAGTTATATAGATATGATAAGTAAGTAATAACTAGCATCATTCTCCCATAACTACCCCTGAGAAGCTCTCAACTCCCCCTGAGTAATAGGAGCACATCATAATCATTAAATTCAAATAAAGCCAAAGGCTCCCAAAACTTCTCCCCCTTTTTGTCACAAAATGACAAAGGAAGAAGAGCAACAATGATAATGAAAATAGGAGTTGATTCAAGAAAGCATAATGCATAATTCAAAAAGTCAGTAAGCATGTAAAGTTCAGACTTTTAAAAACAATATTACAGACCCATCAAAAATTCAGTCAGAACCAGAAGAGGGAGCAGGATTAGATGGATCAATTTTGTGTAAACCCCTAGCAATCCGCCTCATATATTTGCGTAGATAAGAGAATTGCGTGTCTTGGGTAACTCGAATTTGAGCCACCTGCTCTTGAAGGGAATTCAATCTCTCATCAAAATCAGAAGGCTGAAAATCAGGATCATCAGCCGAGTCTGACTCAAGTTCTTCAAATAAATCATCCATATTCACGTCTTCAGGAAGATCACCAGCTTGACCTGCATCTCCTGCTTCAGCACCACTGCTACCAGCATCCACTTGGCCATCAGCCAATTCTAAATTCATCTTGTTAATATTGGAATTATTAAAAGGGAGATGATGGATGGGTTTTTCTCTAGTAGGCATAGCCACGAGCATATGATTTGCCAGCATAGTCAATAAATAACCAAAGGGTATATCACTATGTCCTGGATGGTGACGAGACAGAATAATGGAATGACAAATTAAAGAAGGTAAACATATTTTTGCACCAGAGATGACAGAATGCAAAACACGAACCATGAAAGCAGTGAGTTCGGTTTTATTACCAGAACGGGATAAAGATTTGAGATGAAAATCCTATGAAGTACTCTGTGTCTGGGTAACAAATACCTTGAGGGAAGTGCATGACCTTTATGAGTCCAGTGAACATCCAAATTACATAAATCTCTAGTAAGCATTTTTCGTTCAGATTCTGAGAGGCTGTCATGTAAAATATGAATTGGAATGCTCTCATCATTGACAGGTATTTCCATAATGTCAGCAATCAAATGTCGATCTACTAAAAACAATCCTTCTTGAGTATCAACTTTAAAAGTTAAATTCTCAAGAGAAAAATCACAGATACATGCAAACATGGATTGGGCAATGGACTGGTATGCAGCTCCACCCCAATGCAAGATGTTATCCCATCCCACAGATTCCAACAGAGGAGGGATACCAAAGAAGCAATGTGATTGACATTAACAGGACGCTCAACAATAACATTGCGCATACGCAAATCCCGAGCATTAGAAGGATCATTTTCGGGAGAGCGAAGATGACGTTGTGCAATAGAAGCTGATCTAGATGAAGAGGGACCTCGAGTAGTTTTCTTTTTACCTCTAGCATCCATTTTCAAAGGAGGATTTCAAGGAAACAAAAAGATGCAAGATAGAAGAAATGGGGTTTTGATAGAACAGATTTTTCAAGATAAAACCCCAAACTTGCAATGAACGACCAAATAGATTCTACAAGAATGAGATTTGGAACACTAGTAACAAGAATCAACAAGAAAATAGCAAAAGAACCACTAACCTTGAAGTACAATGAAGGTGGGTTCGACCGGTCGTAGCTAGAGCCGTTGGAGAGTAAAAAGAAATGAACAAGAGAAGTCAAAATCCCCAAAATAAAGTGAAATCCCGAGTTTCACGACCGGTCGTGTAAGTGTTCGACCGGTCGTATCACGACCGGTCGTGTACACTCACGACTGGTCGAGTATGACACAAAATTTGCAATTTTTTCAAATAATTTTCAAATTTAAGCAAATCAAACTTATGTACATTATGATACACCAAATCATGCAAATTCAATTTAAATTGCACATACCGAGATCAAACTTTAATTTATTAAACCTGCTTTTGTCGAGCGGTTTAGTGAAAATGTCCGCAAGTTGAGTCTCGGTTGGAATGTAATCCAAATATATTAATTTTTCTTCCACTAATTCACGAATGTAATGAAATCTAATGTCAATATGCTTAGTACGTGAATGCTGAACTGGATTTTTAGAGATATTTATTGCACTGGAATTATCACAAAATAAAATCATAGAATCCTGAGTAATTCCATAATCGCTTAACATACGTTTCATCCAAACAAGTTGAGTACATGCATTTCCAGCAGCAATGTATTCAGCCTCAGTTGTTGATAGCGATATAGAACTTTGCTTCTTGCTAAACCAAGAAACAAGACAATTTCCAATGTAGAAACAACCACCACTGGTTGATTTCCTATCATTAATGTTTCCAGCCCAGTCAGCATCTGCGTACCCGGCTAATTGAACATTAGTCTCATGTGGATACCAGAGACCCAGTTTAGTAGAACTTGCGACATATCGCATAATCCGCTTAACAGCAGTTAAGTGAGATTCTTTAGGATTTGATTGATAACGAGCACAAATACCAACACTCAAAGCGATATCTGGTCTACTAGCAGTCAAATAAAGCAAACTACCAATCAAACTACGATACAATTTAGGATCCACATCATTACCTGTAGAGTCTTTTGAGAGTCTCAAAGTTGTACTCATAGGAGTATCAAAATTTTTACCTTTCTCAAATCCAAATTTCTTAATTAAATTCAGAGCATATTTGGTTTGAGAGATAAAAATTCCATCAAGTTGTTGTTTTACTTGCAACCCTAGGAAATAGTTTAATTCTCCAACCATGCTCATTTCGAATTTAGACTTCATCAAATCTGCAAACTCAACAGTCATGTTAGTACAGGTTGATCCATAAATAATATCGTCAACATATATTTGAACCATTAGAATATCATCGTTATGTTTCTTAACAAAGAGCGTCTTATCAACACATCCCATCTAAAAATTATGACTTAGTAAAAACTTAGTCAATTTTTCGTACCATGCTCTGGGAGCTTGTTTCAGACCATAAAGAGCCTTCTTAAGACGATACACATGATCAGTAAATTTAGGATCTTCAAACCCTGTAGGTTGTTCAACATATACCTCTTCATGTAAATCACCATTCAGAAAGGCACTCTTTACATCCATTTGGTAAATTTTAATCTTCCTAAAACAAGCAATGGAGATAAAAAGTCTGATTGATTCAAGACGAGCTACAGGGGCAAATGTCTCATTATAGTTAATACCTTCAATTTGTGTATACCCCTGTACAACTAGTCTTGCTTTATTTCGAATAATATTTTCAAGTTCATCAGATTTATTTTTGAAAATCCATTTTGTTCCAATAATATGTTTATCTTTAGGTCTAGGAACAAGGTACCAGACATCATTTCTGACAAACTAATTAAGTTCTTCTTGCATCGCAAGAATCCAGTTTTCATCCGAAAGTGCTTCTTTTACGTTAACCGGTTCAATCTGGGATGTAAAGCATACGTAGTTACATATGTCCTCTAATTGTCTACGAGTGCGCACACCAGTGAGAGGGTTTCCAAGTATTTGAGAAGTTGGATGATCTTTAACAGTCCTTAATTCAGAATTAGTTTCACTTGATGAAGTTTCTTGTTTTTCAAGTATAAGCACTTCATCATTATCTGAACTAGGGACATGTGTTTTCAAAAGATCGTCAATCACAACATTTATTGACTCTTGAATCACACCGGTCCTGTTGTTCAGAACACGATATGCACGACTGTTTAAAGAATATCCTAAAAAGATCCCTTCATCACTTTTAGTGTCGAACTTTCCCAAATTTTCACGGTCACGCAAAATATAGCACTTGCTGCCAAAAACTCGAAAGTATTTGACAGAAGGCTTTTTCTCAAACCACATTTCATAAGCCGTTTTATTATTAGATTTACAAATATAAACACGGTTAATAATGTAGCAGGCTGTATTCACTGCTTCAGCCCAGAGATTCCTAGGGAGCTTCATGCTATTTAACATAACATTTCCCATTTCTTGAAGCACTCTATTCTTCCTCTCGACAATACCATTTTGTTGAGGAGTTTTAGGTGCAGAGAATTCATGCGATATTCCCTGATCGCTACAGAATTTCTCAAAACCGCTATTTTCGAATTCGGATCCATGATCACTACGGATCTTGTTGACTTGAGAACATTTTTCAGTTTGAATTCGTTTTATAATCCTTTCACTTCATCAAGGGTTTCTGATTTGTCTCTCAAGAATGAAACCCAAGTGTATCTTGTATAATCATCTACAATAACTAAGATGTACTTTTTGCCACCTCGACTTTCCGTTCTTGTTGGTCCTATAAGATCCATGTGGAGAAGCTCGAGTGGTCTTGTGGTGATATTGGAGTTCACCTTTTTGTGAGAGCTCCTAGTTTGTTTACCATACTGGCATTCACCACAAATCTTGTCTACTCTTTGCATCTTAGGTAGACCTCTAATTAGTTCACTTTTGCTCAATCTGTATAAATTTCGGTAGTGTACATGTCCAAGGCGTTTATGCCATAATTCTGTCTCATCGGTATGGACCATGTAGCACGTTTGTTTAGATGAGCTACCATTGCTTACTATATAGCAGTTTTCAGAAGTTCTGCGACCAGTTAATATTACAGAACCCTTTTCGTTTATAATTTCACAACCTTGATTAGAAAATTTAACATTATGGTTGTTATCGCATATTTGAGATATGCTCAACAGGTTGTGTTTTAAACCCTCAACATATAAAACATTTTTAAATAAGGGAAGGTTATAGAGTTGGACCGTACCTTTGCCAATTATCTTGCAGTTGCTACCATCACCAAATGTGACTGACCCATCAGTCATATCTTTAAGATCGGTGAATAGAGCTTTGTCGCCTGTCATATGTCTGGAGCAACCACTGTCTAGGTACCATTTCGAATGGCTTGTAGCTTTGAAAGCAGTGTGAGCAACCAAACAGGCAACCTTAGGAACCCATTTCAGAACTGTTTTGGGTTTAGGAGAATAATTGGTCTTCTTTTGTTTATAGTTGTAAGAGTGACCTACTGAGTTAGATTTTAATAGCTCCTTAAGTAAATCAACAATTTTTTCAGCTAGTGGGTTTCGAATCTGATTTTTGAAATTTATATAGCTGCTTTTGGGTTTTTGAAAAGTTTTTGTATTTTTAGGAAAAACTTGACTAGTACCTTTTCCTTTTGAGTTAGAAGTCTCTCCTTTCACAAAATTGGAAGGAGTATTCATCTGTTTAGGAGATGTGTTTTTATCATAGCCCAACCCGGATCTATCGCCACATTTTCTTGATCCGGATAATAATTTTTCTAATTTTGGATCACCTTGGGCATATCTCCATGTGTCCTTCAAACTCAGAAGAGAAGATACTTCATTTTTAAGTTTCTCATTTTCAGATTTCAAATTTTCAATTAGGGAGGTTTTGAATTCTAGATCACACTTTGATTTTTCAAAACAATCTGAAATTTGGGATTTTTCTAAAACAAGAGTTTCAAAACATTCTTTAAGTTTAAAAAACTTTTCTTTTTGAAGTTTAAGTTTGACAGCAATCTTACAACTTTCCTTATATAAGACATTGTAAGCATCTTGAAGATCTTCATCATTTTCATGATCACTATCCAAATTTTCTTCACTTGTTGAATCATCGTGATCTGAAAAAAGTAAACTTGGCTAGAGTCATAAGGGCCTTAAGTTCACTGCCCGACTCGGTTTCTGAATTTTCTGATTCAGAAGAGGCTTCAGAATCAGACGATTCATCCCAAGTAGCCAACATACCCTTCCTTTTGGATCTGTCCTTTTTAGGACATTTGTTTGCTAAATGCCCATATTCTTGACAGTTGTAACATTGACTATCTTTCAATGATTTCCAAGTTTTAGACTTAGGTTTAGAACGTTTCTTTTCATTTGCCTTTTGAAAATCGACTCTTTTCTTACTTTTGAAGATCTTATAAAACTTTTTCGCCAAAAGGGCCATATCATCTTCAGACTTTTCTGAATCTGAATTTTCTTGAGTAATACTTTTAGATGACTTCAAAGCAATAGATTTACCTTTAGGAGCTTTAAAACTTAATTCATAGGTTTGTAAAGAACCAACTAATTCTTCTACCTTCATATTATCCGTATCACGAAGTTCCTGGATTGCGGTTACCTTAGAATTGAACCGTTCAGGAAGAGAGCGTAGTATTTTTGCACACACTTTACTTTCTGGGATCTTATCGCCAAGACCCCACATTGAGTTTACAATGTCATTCAATCTAGTGTAAAAGTCCATAAACATTTCATTTTCCTCCATATGAATTTCTTCAAATTTAGTTGTGAGGAGTTCGACTTTAGATTTCTTGACAATTGATGTACCTTCGTGTGTCATTTCTAAAATATCCCAGGCTTGCTTTGCAGTATCACAGGATATGATTCTTTTGAACTCATCCGGTGATAGTGCGCAAGTGATTGCATTTAGTGCTTTAGCATTAGCACTACTCTCATTTTTCTGAAGTGTGGTCCATTGGTAATACGGTGTAATTTTCATAGATTTTGAACCATCAACACC
This sequence comes from Magnolia officinalis, assembly GCA_021015155.1. Taxonomy (NCBI): domain Eukaryota; kingdom Viridiplantae; phylum Streptophyta; class Magnoliopsida; order Magnoliales; family Magnoliaceae; genus Magnolia; species Magnolia officinalis. Next base: position 16,421 of record JAJHSJ010000631.1, read on the forward strand.
AGTTACTTCCATGATAGGAGGTTTCCATTCAGTCATTGTGGCTTGCCACACACTTTCATCCATTGATTTGAGGAAGATCCTCATTCTGGCTTTCCAATAGGCATAGTTGGAGCCATCAAAGGGTGGAGGTCAAGTAACTGAAAGGCTATCAAAATTTGACATCTTTTTATATAGCTTAGATCGTTAGCTCAGGAAATAAATCCAAATAAAAAGCAACAAAAATGAGCTATTAGGCTTTGATACCACTTGAAAAGGCCAAGCTATATGTCCTAGAGGGGGGGTGAATAGGACTATGCCAAATTTAAAATAAAATTAGCGGAAATAAAGTAAACCAATAGCCTTACAATATGAATCAATTCACAATGCTAAATTTAAATCACCTTGATAAATAAGTATTGAGAGATTGATACAAATTCAGTTCTAAGGACAACCTTACACCATAATAAACAAGGGCTTATGGTAGGACAACCTTATTTCTAGAACCTCTTTTGGATCAAGGACTCAATTTTAATATAAGTAAATGAAATAGCAAGGAATTGAAATTAAATGCAGAAGTAAGATCTAAATTATTACAACAATCCCCACACTTGCTTGAAATGTAAATAGTTACAACATTCACATCCACTTGTACATTCCACACAATCGAATGATAAAAGATATGAAAATTAAGCAAGCATTCAATCCACAAGGCAAAGAGTTATAGTGGTTCGCCTGTGTGTACACCAACTGTTTTCCAACAGCCACACAAAAAGCTACTCCACTCCTAATATCCTCACACAGGGGATATTAGTGTTCACTATGAAATAGGTTTTCACAGGTTCACCAAAAACCTTTACAATTGTGTCTTTTTCACTTGGGCTTACACAATTCAAAAACCCCTCTTTTCTGAGTTTTCTGGCACTCCTCAGATAACCAATACAATGAGATTTTTTCTGGTTCAACCTCAAATAAAACCAATACAATGAGATTTTTCTGGCTTAACCTCAAACAAAACCAAAACAATGAGATTTTTCTGGCTTAACCTCAAACAAAACCAAAAGTAAATAAATTTTACAGAATTGTAAAATACCTGGATTTCTCTTTTTCGTAGCAGCCCGGTAGAACCAATCGGAGTAGATGATTGAATGTCAAAGTTCAATTTCCAATACTCACATTCATAAGGTTCTAAATCCTAATTGATTTTAGATTTTACTTGTTGGGCGTAGCTATATTTGATTTTGATTCCAAGAAGAAGGAATAAGATAATTCCTCTTTTCAAATAAGATTGGAATACAGAAACAAAATCAAATTTAAATAAGCTAGCAAAAAGGAATATTAAATAAGCACAATGTAGCTTAAAATAAACACAGACTTATCTCAGAGTGATCACTTGAAAAATCTTGAATTGAATCGAGTTGAAGTGTGAAAACTCTGAATTTCGTGTTCAATTTATAGAAGCAAAAATCGCTCCTACGACTGGTCTTAGAAACCTTCGACTGGTCGTAACTTTAACAGATTTTTGAAAAATTAAGCGCGACCTTTGAAAGTTGTTCCACGACTGGTCGTGAGTAGCCTACGACTGGTCGTGAGTCACCTACGACTGGTCGTGGATTTCTACGACTGGTCGTAAGACCAAGGATTACGTTGCTGGTCTTTGAGTCGTAGCTCTACGACTGGTCGTGGACGAGTCGAAGCCACACCTACGACCGGTCGAAGGACCTCCAGGACTAGTCGTGGGCGTATCAAAAATTCTGAAAAATCTTCAACTACTTAGGACTGGTCCTGGAATTTCTTGGACTAGTCGAACCAATGCTAGGACTGGTCGAACAAGAGCTAGGACTGGTCGTAGAATAGACCAACCTTATGTAAAATAAACATTTGATTTATGTATCCAAAGTGACCTACTTAAAGGGTCAACCTAAGGTCATTCAAACCTGAACCATGTCGTATGGACATTGAACTTCAACCATTCAACGAATGTAGATATTTGAACCATATCAGGCTTGAGATCTTGATCTTGTTGTAGCTTTAAACTTGAGATCTTCATCAACATAAAACTACTTCATGCGTTGCTTCTTAAGACTTGAACTTCAACATTGTAGCTTCTTGAGACTTCAACATGTAGCTTCTTGAACTTCAACATTGTAACTTCTTGAGACTTCAACTTGTAGCTTCTTGAACTTCAATATGTAGCTTCTTGAAACTTCAACATGTAGCTTCTTGAACTTCAACATGTAGCTTCTTGAAGTGTTTATGCAGTGTCTTGAATTCATATAAATCATCATAAAAGCACAGGACACAGATAGATGTTTTGACACATCAAAATTTGACAACCAAAGGAGAATGAGACCATAGCACTTACATAACCCCTTCTTATTGTACCATTAAATGGAATATTCGGCCCTTGCGACTTTTATGGAATAATTGAAACTTGTCGGACTATAATTGACCACTAGTTGCAGGGGTTACCCTTAAAACATCATATTTATTTGTCTCATGAGCCAGGAATGGTGGAATGGGACACTATGCTTGAGCTATCGGCCTATGCTGGGTGACAAACCTCCCATAATGACCTTTAAGTTTTCTTAAAATGATTGTTTGAAGTTGGAATAATAATGGTTGCGTTAATCATGCATTTTCATGGCATATATTACGGTCTTTTCCAGGTGGTTAGTTCTCCTTGGGTGTTTCTTTGCATACTTTTTCGGGTGACTAATCTCATTGGGCGATTTATATATTATTATGGTCTTTTCTGGGTGGTTAGTTCTCCTTGGGCATACCTTTATGTACTTTTCCGGGTGACTAGTCTTCCTTGGGTGATCTATATATTATTATGGTCTTTTCCGAGTTATTAGTTCTCCTTGGGCGTACCTTTGTGTACTTTCCGGGTGACTAGTCCTCCTTGGGCAATCTATATATCATAGTCTTTTCTGGGTGGCTGGTTCTCCTTAGGCGTACCTTTGAGTACTTTTCCGGGTGGCTAGTTCTTCTTGGGTGACTTTTTACCAGTTGGATATGCATCCCCGGGTCTGTGAGCATGTGCATGCATCCATGCATTTAAACAATATTATTTTATGTGATTTATTCCATACATGCATATCTGATGAACCTTATCTGATTCTCATGAAAATCATTGTGTAATATTTCTTATATACTGTTTTGATAACTATGCTTAATTATCTTGATGATGCGATAAATCTTGGGGGGTATACCTCACTGCGATAGCCATTGACGCTCTTGAATTGTACTCAGTGTGCAGGAGATACAGATGACGTGCATACTAGTGTTCATGTGGAATGGGAGGAGCCAGATGATCTTGCGACTCTCCATTCCTAATTTTATTTGCATTTAATTTATACCGTTATGTTTGTAAGGGTTAAGACATTGGATTGTATAAGTTTTTGGGTAACCACTAGAAAACCTTGATTATGTATATTTGGACTCCCTTGTTGCGCAGCACGCCAACAACGTAGTGAGCCTAGATCCAATCTAAGGCCTCACCCACAAACGATAGACAGGAAGAAATATAAACTAGAAATAGATCAAAGCAATCCAAAACAAACCACAAGACAAGATATACGTGGAAAAACCCCAAACTAGGGTAAAAAACCACGGATGCAAAATTCCACTATGAAGAGAAACGAAGATTACAAGGCAATATACTAACCTCTCCCTTTGAAGTACATAGAAAATCCTTTGCCCACACCTCAGAATAATTTCCTAAAATTCACATTAACCTAGAATAGCCCTAGGGACCCCAATTTATAGTTTTGACAACTTCCCTTTCCGCATCCCAGTTGCGAAAGGACTTGTGACACGAAATCCGCGAAACTCCTTTCGCATCCTAGTTGTGAAAGGACTTGCGACACGAAATCCGCGAAACTCCTTTCGCATCCCAGTTGCGAAAGGACTTGCGACACGAAATCCGCGCAACCTCGACTGGTCGTGGGCGGCCCCAGATGTGGTTCCACTTCTCAACAATCTCCCACTTGGAGACACATCTCCATAAACCTTTGTCTTCTTCATTCGGAGTGCACCACCTCCTCGTCTTCAAGCCTGAAGACCAATCAAAGCTGAACAGAGCTTCAGCTTCTCCTTTGTGACCGCCTTGGTCAGCATATCCGCGGGATTCTCACTTGTATGAATCTTCTCCAGAGCAATCGATCCATTTCCCAATAACGAACGTATGAAGTGATATCTGATGGCAATATGCTTGGTCCTTGAATGAAAGGCTGAATTCTTAGCCAAGTGTATTACACTCTGACTGTCACTGTACAGCTTGCAATCTGCTTGCTTCTTACCCAACTCTTCCATAAAACCTTGCATCCACACCATCTCTTTGCATGCTTCTGTAGCCGCAACATATTCTGATTTTGTCGTACTGATAGATACTATCTTTTGTAACTGAGAGACCCAACTGACTGCAGCACTACCCAGAGTAAAAACATAACCCGTAGTGCTTCTTCTGCTGTCGATATCTCCTGCCAAATCTGAATCCACGTAGCCTTGTAACTTGATTTTCGATCCACCATAACACAGCCCTACGTCCTTAGTACCTACCAAGAACCTAAGTATCCACTTCACAGCTTCCCAATGTTCCTTCCCGGGGTTGATCATGAACCTGCTAACAACTCCCACTACTTGAGCAATGTCTGGCCTCGTGCTCACCATAGCATACATGAGACTCCCAATAGCTGACGCGTATGGGACTTTAGCCATGTAGTCCTGTTCCTCCTGCGTCTTTGTACCTTGCTCCTTAGATAGCTTGAAGTAGTTGGCTAATGGAGTGCTAACCGGCTTAGCACCTCCCATATTGAATCGATCAAGTACCTTGGCTATGTACTCTGCCTGTGACAAAACTAATTTCTTGTTTTCCCTGTCACGCTTTATCCTCATGCCTAGGATTTGTTTTGCAGCTCCTAAATCCTTCATGGCAAATTCTCTAGACAATTGTCTTTTGAGATCTGAGATGCCCTCCATGCTTGAGCCAGCCACAAGCATATCATCAACGTACAGAAGAAGGATGATGTATGACGTATCAAACTTCTTCAAGTAACAACAGTGGTCTGCATGACATCTCCTAAAATTGTTTTCCGACATGAAACTATCGAACTTCTTGTACCACTGCCTCGGGGCCTGCTTCAGGCCATATAGACTCTTCTTCAGTCTGCACACCTTGTTCTCATTACCTGGTGCCACGTATCCTGTCGGCTGATGCATATATATCTCTTCTTCAAGGTCCCCATGAAGAAAGGCTGTCTTAACATCTAGCTGTTCTACATGTAAGTCCTCTGAAGCCACTATACTCAAGACCATGCGAATCGTAGACATTTTCACTACCGGTGAAAATATTTCAGTGAAATCGATACCTGCCTTTTGTTGAAACTCTCTCACAACCAATCTGACCTTGTACCGTTTCGAACCATCGTGCTCCTCCTTCAGTCTGTAAACCCACTTGTTATGAAGAGCTTTCTTACCCTTGGGTAGAGTGACTAGCTCCCATGTACGATTAGACTCAAGAGAGTCCATCTCATCATCCATGGCCTGCTCCCACTTAACTCGTATATCTGACTGTAACACCTCTTCAAAACACTCTGGCTCACCATTATCTGTCAGTAGTAGATAATGTAAGGAGGGTGAGTATCGGACCGTGGGTCTCCTCTCCTGAGTAGACCTCCTCACAACTGGTGTATGTGGCTCTGCCTCATCCTGTGGCACTGTAACACCCATGTCCGGTAACTCTTCCAACTCTACGAATTCCTTTTTCTCGGCCTTATTTTCTTGCGCACTGTCCTTATGCATCACTTTTTCATTAAAGACTACGTCTTTGCTTCTGATGATTTTTCTGTTTTCTGCATCCCAGAACCTGTAGCCAAAATCATGTTGCGCATAGCCTATAAACGTGCACCTCCTGGACTTCGCATGCAGCTTGTTTCTATGCTCTGCATCAATGAGAACATATGAAGTGCAACCGAACACTCTGAGATGTGCAAGGTTCACTTCTTTCCCAGTCCACGCTTCTTCTGGTAGCCCACCATCCAATGGTGCTGAGGGACTTTTATTGATGAGATATGCGGCAATATTCACAACATCTGCCTAAAAGGTCTTGGGCAACCCTGCATGTAACCTCATGCTCCTGGCGCGCTCAAGGATGGTCCTGTTAATGCGCTCAGCCACACTATTCTGTTGTGGTGTCCCTGGAATCGTTTTCTGATGTTTGATTCCATTTGCTGCACAATACTCCTCAAACCTCTTATCACAATACTCTCCCCCATTGTCAGATCTGAGACACTTTACTGTTTTACCTGTCTCATTTTCTACCATAACTTTCCACTTCTTAAATACATCAAATACATCAGATTTATGTTTTAAGAAGTAGATCCACAGTTTTCTACTAGCATCATCAATAAAGGTAACAAAATAACGTGAGCCAACAAAAGATAATACCTGTGCCGGTCCCCACACATCAGTGTGTACAAGCTCCAACAGATGTGTCTTTGGAGCGCATCCCGTCTTCTTGAAGCTTACCCTTTTCTGCTTGTCATACACGCAGTCCTCGCAGAATTCCAAGTCAATAGACTTCAGCCCTGGTAGCTTCCTTTTGACAATAGCACTTTCATCCCTTTCTCACTCATACGTCCCAGCCTCTGATGCCATAACTGCCCATTCACTCCAGTTGATGCGACTGCGAGTGAACTATACGATCCTGAAGTCACGTACAAAGTACCTTCCTTTTTGCCTCGAGATATTACCAAGGCACCTTTTGTGATCTTCCAGGAGTCACTGGTGAATGTCGTCACATAACCGGTATCAGCCAACTGTCCCACTGAGATCAGATTACGTTTCAAACTCGGTACATGTCTGACATCCTTCAATTTCAAGATCGTTCTGTCTTTCTGATTTACATGAACATCTCCCTTTCCAACAATATTGCACGGCTCATCATCACCTAGGTAGACTCTCCCAAAGTCACCTGACACATAATCACGCAGAACTTCCTTACACGAAGTAGCATGAAACGAAGCACCCGAGTCTATAACCCAAGACTCATTCCTCGCATCAAGAGACAAGATCAACGCCTCTGTGTCGCTCTCCTCAGACAAATTCACTGAATCTTTTCCACCTTGAGAGCTTACTTCTTATTTCTTGAGCGCCCTGCAATCACGTTTCATGTGCCCTTTCTTGCCGCAATGCCAACACCCGTCTTTGTCTTTCGGTCCCTTGGACTTATTCCTTGACTTAGAACGCCCGTGTTTATTGCCTCCTATGTTCTGCGATCTTCCTCTTCCTTCAACGTTTAGAGCATTCCTTGAATCCCCTGAAACTCCTGATGTCTTCCTTCTAGATTCTTCGCTGAGAATTAGATCGGCCACATCATCAAATTTCAGGTTTGTCGATCCTGAACAATTGCTCACAGCAATCACCAAACCATCCCAACTATCTGGTAAACTGGATAAGATCAATAACACCCTGACCTCATCCTCAAAAGCAATGCCAACGGATTCCAACTGGCTCGTGACTGTATTGAACTCGTTTAGATGTTCAGCCACGCTCCCACCATCTGACATCTTCATGTTGAATAGCTGTTTCATAAGATGAACCTTGTTGGATGTTGAGGGCTTTTCATACATGGTGGCTAGGGCTTCCATTAATTCTTTTGTCGTTTTTACCTTGGATATATTGAAGGCGATGCTCTTAGACAAAGAGAGTCGGATCGTTCCTAAAGCCTTCCTATCCAGTAAAAACCATTCATCATCTGTTAACTTTTCTGGTTTCTTCTCTTTTCCTCCTAGAGGAATATAGAGGTCCTTCTGATACAGATAATCCTCCATCTGCATCTTCCAGAAGGCAAAGTTTGAACCATCAAACTTCTCAATTCTAGTTTTCCCATCTTCTGTCATCGCTCCCAATAGAACTAAACCAATAGCTTTGATACCAGTTGTTGCGCAGCACGCCAACAACGCAGTGAGCCTAGATCCAATCTAAGGCCTCACCCACAAACGATAGACAGGAAGAAATATAAACTAGAAATAGATCAAAGCAATCCAAAACAAACCACAAGACAAGATATACGTGGAAAAACCCCAAACTAGGGTAAAAAACCACGGATGCAAAATTCCACTATGAAGAGAAACGAAGATTACAAGGCAATATACTAACCTCTCCCTTGGAAGTACAGAGAAAATCCTTTGCCCACACCTCAGAATAATTTCCTAAAATTCACATTAACCTAGAATAGCCCTAGGGACCCCAATTTATAGTTTTGGCAACTTCCCTTTCCGCATCCCAGTTGCGAAAGGACTTGCGACACGAAATCCGCAAAACTCCTTTCGCATCCTAGTTGCGAAAGGACTTGCGACACGAAATCCGCGAAACTCCTTTCGCATCCCAGTTGCGAAAGGACTTGCGACACGAAATCCGCGTAACCTCAACTGGTCGTGGGCGGCCCCAAATGTGGCTCCACTTCTCAACATCCCTCTTATACTTGAATTGTTTTTATTATGCTTGAATGGTTAACTCTGATAAAGAAAAAAAATGTATGTAAAATTTGAGATATTTTAAAGGTTAACACTTAGGTTTTTGAAAAACGAGTAGTTTACTCGGGTTCCGGGAACCGGGGTGTTACACTCTGCAACTCCACGGCTCTCTCCTTTTACCAACGCCTGACTCAATCTTCTCTCTCTACAACTCCACAACCCAACTCTCTCTCTCTCTCTCTCTCTCTCTCTCTCTCTCGTTCTCTCTCTCTGTAGCTCCACCTTCTGCTGTAACTTCGGCAATTATCGACCGTGACTCTCTCTCTCTCTCTCTCTCTCTCTCTCTCTCTCTCTCTCTTTGCAACTCGAGTAGCTACCCACCATGGCCCTCTCTCTCTGTTCTGCTTGGGAGAACGAGAGCTCTCTCTCTCAATCGAGCGGCAAAACAACCTCCATACGTGGCACAATCACTCTCGATCTCCCTCTCTCAGGTCTCTCTCTCTCTCTGTCAATCTCACGCCCAATCTCTCTTGAGATCGAGTATATTCAATGTTGAAACCCTAATTACGATTTTATGATGGTGAATTCCTAATTAGGGATTTACAATGTTGAAACGCTAATTAGGGATTTACTATGTTGAAACCCTAATTAGGGCTTGGAAAATTTATAACTGAAGATGGCTGTCAGATTGCGTAAACAAGGCAGCAATGTTACTACCGGCGACAGATTCGGGATGCTGGTGACAGATCTGCGATTCTTGCAATCAGGTTACCGGATTTGGCAATGCCCAAATCTTTTGTGGTTAGGGTTTCGTCCGCTCGTCAAGTCAGAGGTGTTGGGTTCCGATCATGGCCAAGTGGAATTTTGACAGAAGGTGATCTATTTCTCCTTCTCTTTCTTCTTTGCTAGTAAACTCTTTGGGAATTCATGCTTGTTGTCGGAAGCAAGAGAATACCATTCCTTATATCCAAACATGCCTAATGTTAATCTGTGATATTCAATTTTGTCAGATTCTATATGTGAGTATTTAGAGCTTTTATTTTTCTACAGTATTTTGAGATATTACTTCTGAAAAAATGCTATTCTGTGATATACCATGTTGTATTTTTAGTTGCTATTTAGATAGATTTGGGATATACCATTTGAAGAAGAAAAATAAAAAACTGGGGAAAAATAGGGTGGTGTTTCTATGACTTGAGTCAATTTCTGCTTTGTGAGTCGGTCATTTTGAAGCAGCCTCATGGTTTTGAATGAGACGTCGGTTTCTATGTTACAGTTGATCTGTTGAAAGGAATCCTAAGAACCCAATGCTCGGTCAGTGTGAGATTACAAATGGGAAGGTATAATTGACTTCTTCTCCATTTTCAGCATTTGATCAATGCCCATTTTGATGTCCATTTTGAAGAACATAGAAGTGTTGTATATAGGCACATGCTCATCATTCAGGCACAACAGATTCTCATGTTACATCTGGTTATTCATTGTCAGGAATATGCAATCGGCTTGTAAATGGTAAATTGGTGAAAGTTTCATAGTCTAGAGATCAACCTTCCTTTTATCCAGGCTCTGATACTTCTTTTGTTTGATACTCTTCAGCTTAATGGATGTTCTCTGTAAAAATAAAATAAAATAAAATAAAAATTTTGATTGGACCATTTGTTAAATAGGTAGATTTTGAGCTAATTCATAAACTGTTGTAGTAGAGAACATGACCATATTCTGGTTTTATAGCATTGTTGCATTGCTTTTGTGGTCCATCTAACTAAATATATGATTTTCTGGTCTGCTGTTTTGTGATGCATCATAAGAGGGGACTATTGATCAAAAGGCAATTGGTAGAAAGCAAAAGAGGCACAAAATTTCAATTAGACATGTAAGCAAGCATTTGCTTCCTGAACTGATATTCAACCTTTGATGTGTATGCCTTCAGATCTATTAACTAGACATTGAGATTTGAGAGAGGGTGACTTCTCTTCTGCTATTTCCATTGGAAGTAATGAAGAAACCCATTGATAAGTGTGAAATTTGAATAATTTCCTTTAATTCATGAATCGGGATTGGATCGAAAGTGTATGGTAGTGATGTATGTCTCTGGTTTCTTTTTATTTAAGTTTAGGTCATGGTGATTATTAATTTCCATTTTGGCATGAGAAGGGCGCCTGAGCTAAATTTATACAAGTTTATGTGAGAGAACAGTGATATCGAAAGCTGAGTATTCTTATATGGATGTGATTTGCTAAAGACTATCTATCAACAAATAAATATAACATGTTTGCATTTACTTCTTGTTGTGTTTCTGCTTATGACATTATTGCTTGTTTTGTGGAATGATTTATGTATTTCTAAAATGGATCAAAGAACTTGGTGTTTTCGCCATTCATTTGCACAAGCTTTATCACTATTGATCTGATTCAAGAATAATTTCCATGTATTTCCCCTTTGCTTCCTCTTCTTGTAAGCAAACACGCATATAAGCTATAATCTGTATTCTTTTTGGAATCTTATCACTCCTTTACAGAAAATACTCTAACGATGTCAATTTCTAGCATCTAGAGCTGTGATAATGCTTTGTTTTACCTTCCTATAAATGCAAAACACCATTAATTTCTGCTTCCTTGTAGATTTCTACTTATTTGTCTTCAGTCATGAGTTTCCTTTCCAAGTTCATCCATTGGCTCATATGCATACAACATTTATTTTGCCAGCAATGTGGATTCTAAAAGGATGAATTTGTCTCTCACTATTCAATTTTCTGTATTATGAACGGTTCCGTACAAATAATGTTATGGTTTCAGTTCAATAGGCTTGCTATTGTTTTTGCTGTAACTACATCATTTGGTTGGTAAGAAAATTATAGTCCAGTATTTGTTTTTGCTGCAACAGTTCTTGCCACTGCAGCAATGAATGGATTGGCATTAATCATGTATTTTATTTTATGTGAGAGCAAAGTTTTCTTAGGTTCATGCACCGAATAGGTGCAGCTGCACGAAGGAGTTGGCATGTTATAACATAGCATTGGCCATTGTTTGTCTAGGCTGTGTGAAACTGAGATTGTGAATTACTCAGCATGGCTCTTGGGACTGGGAGTAGCATTTGCAAGGAAGTCCTTGAATCTCAAGCTGCAGATCATGAGTTATCCATTGCAAGTGATGAATGATGGGTTTTTTAACCCGTCATCGACCGATCATGAGCCTCGCTCGACCGGTCGAAGGTTGTGGTCGACCAGTCGTGGAAGACGAGTCATGGCACGACTCAAAGTCCAGCAACTGTGGACTATTTTGCTCCGGGGTGCTCGACCATTCGAAGGAGGTGCTCGACCGGTCGAAGGTGGCTCTCGACCGGTCGTAGACTCGGTTCGACCAGTCGAAGTTACGCAGATTCGTTCTGCGATTTTGCGTGGATTTCGTGTCGCAAGTCCTTTCGCAACTGGGATGCGGAAGGGAGTTTCCTAAAATTATAATAGGAGTTCCTAGGGCTTTCTAGGTAGGACAAGAGGGTTTCCTAAAGCTTTACAAGGGATTTGCTAAAGGGTTTAGGGCTATCAAAGGTGAGAGAGAGAGAGAGGAAAAGAGAGAAAGGAAGCTTATAGAAGGGAGATTATGCTCGTGGAGGTTATCTATTGTGCAACCTATATCTCAGCGCTTCTATGTCCTCATAATCGGTGAGATCTCTCCAGTTTTTCCTTTGTTTCTCTCATTGTTTATCCACTCCTGCGTGAGTGAAGAAGTTTGTAACGTTCTACTTCATAGTGGATTGTTGATCTGGACGAGGTCCCGTGGTTTTTACCTCTTTGAGGGTTTTCCACGTAAAAATCTCGTGTGGTGTGTGATTGATGCATTGATTATTTTCATTGCTTTATTATCCATAATTTTGGTTTGTTCTGGAGGGCTAGATCCTAAGGTTTTATGCAAGGCCCCAACAATGAATTGGAAAAATTCCAGTTAACTAAGCCTACTATTGCTCCTAGAATTAAAGGGGGTGTATCTTTCACTAATGGTGTGAATGAGCTTCTTAAGTGCCCTGTCTGTACAAACTCAATGTACCCTCCCATACACCAGGTTGAACTCTGCTTTTTCTTACTTCATTCACCGTCCTTCTAACTTATGTAAGCCAAGAAGTTACTTCTTATTTAGTTTGGTTATTAAACTTAAAGAAAAAGTTACTTCTTTTGCTTTTCAACTTCCAAAAGCAACTTATTTCCTTTATTTCAATCTTTAGGGCCTTTGGCAACCCGCAAGGGAGTGGTAGTTTCTCTGCATTTGGTGGTAGCAATGCCATGGGAATAAAAAAACCATTCAACCTTTTCACGCAGATGAGAAGATAGAAAGTCTCCGACAAGATTTGCAGTTGAAAACCAGGTAACCAGTTGAATACCAATGCCTATTTTCTTTTGACTGTTAAAATTGATCCACCTTTTTTTCATTAAGCCCTTCAAAATTCTAAAATTCTGTTCTTGTTTTCATTATCCACCTTTTCTATGGCATGTATAGGTTTGCAATGAGAGTTGTATTATGGTGAGATTTTTCAAATGGGTCCGCTCGTATTGTCTCTGGTTTTGCCAAATCATCTTTATGTTATGTTTACATGTTCTTTCATTCAGTGTTGGAGTCCAAGGATGGAACTATTGTTGTGGCTTCAGCATTTCCTGGTCATCAAGAAGGTAAGCTATGTAACTTATTGGTTTGATTTTGTATCTAGGTTGAGAAAGAAGGGGAAAAATAAACCTTTGCGTATGGTTGTGGTATACTTTGTCCACTGCTTTCTTTGTGGATTATCATGCACTGCCTTTTTAACGAGAAACGCTGAGGAGATTCATTGTGGATGATTGAGGGCTTTCTTCATAGAAAACATGCAAGACCTAGGTCATTCATCAGGCAGGGTCGAATTTAAACAAGTCCTGGCCTGAAAATCGGGGCAGCCCACTCATTAGATTAGCCACTCATGTATGAGAAAAATGGTTGGTTGGAAGACAAGACTGAGGGTTCATATTGTACATGCATATGCATGTGGTCCTTCTAATTGAGAGGAAATGATAAAGGTTGATGGTGTGTCCTAGTGTTTGTAACGAGGAAGTAGTGCTTGAATAGGATCATTACATCTCTTTTTTTCACGTCCAACTTGAAAGCAATGTAATTGTGATTTGGGCTTTAGCCATTGATCTAGGTCATCTCTTTTGGATTGCTTACATTAGGGTTTTCTCTCTAAGCTCTCTCTCTCTCTCTCTCTCTCTCTCTCTCTCTCTCTCTCTCTCTCTCTCTCTCTCTCTCTCTCTCTCTCTCTCTCTCTCCCTCTCCCTCTCAGATTTTGTTTTGCCATTTAGATTTTTGGTGCGTGGACCATAATATCATCATTTTAGGTCACTTAAAAATGGCCACGCTTGTGAAAACTAAAAAGCCCCTTGTGTAATACCTCTTGTATTTCATGCATGCTACTTGTTTGATGAAATAGCTCAACAAGCAATGTTTTGTGTGGATGTAACTAAGCAGAGGGATTTTTTAGCCCCCTTTCAGATTTTTGGTGCATGGACCATAATATCATCATTTTAGGTCACTACAATGGCCCCATTCATAAAAACTAAAAAGCCCCTTGTGTATACCTCCTGTATTTCATGCATGCTAACTGTTTGATGTAATGACCCAACAAAGAATGTTTTGTGTGGATGTAGCTGAGCAGATGAATATGGTGTAAGTTTTAGAGGTCAGCTACATATTTGAACTAATGCATATTTCTTCAACTTGTGTGTATCTCTTCTTCAAATTAGAATGAATGTTAATGTGTGAACCCGGGACTGAACAGAGGTCGAACAACAGAGAATTAATGTGTGAACTTTATGTTATCTGCAATTAGTTTTTATTGGGAATGCATTTCTTGTAAAGAAGATAAATTCTAGAAATTTAATTGTATATAGCCACACCATCCAATTGTCCACATAAAGGACAAGCTATTCAACAATGCACATGTCCCGCCAGTATGGATCATATGGATGCTGTGAAATTTTTATGTCTTAGTGGTTGTTTGTGCTGTGAAATTCCCTTCCATAAGGAATGATTTGAATTGAAGTATTCAACGGCAAATTCCTCGAGGTATGATAGTGCATATATTCTAAATAAGCTTAAGATTGTCAAAGAGTATGAAGGACATCATCATATATTCTAAATTGGATATGGGCTGCTTGCAGTTCTATTTGTCATTGAATTGTTTTTACTGTGGGTTGTGCATTTCTTGTTTGAGCGGCTGGCTACTGAAAATCTTGTGGTTGCTGGAACAATGTAGTGTCTGCTTCTTATCCGCTTGCCTGCTCCTTGCACTGGAGGGGCGCGTGGGGAAGAATTTCCAAGCTGCTGAAGTTGCTGCAGATCTTTAGTCGCAGTTCTGGCTCTTGTGCAGTGGTTGCCACTGTTCTAAGTGGCCTAGTGAGTTTAGCTATCTGTCCTCTGTTCAAGTATAGGCCTTTTACAGGTTTGGGCTTTTCAAATAGTCACGAGACCAGAGCTACTTTTAGTCTTACTTTGTGCAGCTGCAACTGGCTTCTTCCGTGACCCAAACACAGTATGTGGTGTTGACAACTACAATTGGTATTGACAGTGACTTCCCCTATGTCAAGATAGTAAGTTCATCCAAATTTTTAAACATTGTTCTTTCTTTTCAGGATTTCTTATTGCCTAATGTATAATGACCTTTTGTACAAGGACAGGTCTCAACAGAAACGATGATTGGTCTTAGCTAGTGAAAGCAGTAAATGTACACAAATTTCCAAGCTTTGCTGAGGTTTCCCACATATGTCACATGTGTCCCAATTGAGTTTTACTCATTCCCCATTTTAGGTATTTAATGACAACAAACAAAATAGTTAGCTACTCTGAGACAACATTACTTAGTGTATTCAAGACAACACAAAAGAAAAGAAAAAGAAGAAGAAGAAGCTTTCTCTACATTCTTCATTTCATTTTTCTGATATTCAGTTGTAGTAAACTAAAATTCCTGTAGATTTGTAGACTTGATGCAAGGATCAGGCAGAACCTTGCTTCCATGCAGCAGTTGGAACATGAGCTTGGGGCCATGTCTTCCTTTGATTATAGGCAAGTTTTTATCAACTCAGTCTGGTCAAACTTTGGAACCGAAAGGCTAAATCTTGCAAAGGGCAGGAGGGACTTTGATGGCGGGTTTTGGTGGAGAAGATCCCTGGTGACGTTTACGCGCACGTATGTGAAAAAAAATCATTTTTATTTGGGTTTCTATTTTTGATTTTTGGTTTTTTCTCTTGTTTCTAGATGGATTGATCTCTGCAATTTTTTATGTTTTTGTTTTAATTTTCTTTGTACTGTCTATTTGATTGTAAAGATGTGGAGTTTGTGAGAAATGGGTCGTCTTTGTAATGTTGATTTTGTGTGTGCTTCTGATGAAGTACATGTGCTTTTTTTTTGTTAATTGGATCGACTATGAATCTGAATACATTTTCAATGTACCTTTCTTACACTTTTAGAAATTTGATATGGATATTTTGGGAGAAGAGAAATAGTACTCTAGTTATAACCATCACTCGTGCTAATGTGTTGAGTGTGGCCGTCATCACATGGTTCATTTGATTGTAAAGAAATGGAGTTTGCAAGAAATGGGTCGTCTTTGTTTCATTGATTTTATCTGTTTTTAAAGAAATATTTTTCAGGGGATGTGAAATTGAGTACATTTTCTGTATACCTTTTTAAACTCTAGAAATTTGATATGGATATTTTGGGAGAAGGGAAACAGTCATCTATGACCAGTTGTACTGATCATGCATGCCAACGTGTCTAGTGTGCCTGCCATCCTATTGTCTCTTTGATTATAAAGATATGGAGTTTGCAAGAAATGGGTCATCTTTGTTCTGTTGATTATGTCTGTTTGCAAGGGATTATTTGGATGATGGTAAATGAGGCAAGTTGTAAATGATTTACTGCGTTTGGATGCCCTAAAATACTAGTAAAACATTTACTAGTTGTAAATGAGTTACCACCTTTTCCGCCTTTTCATTTGCTAGCCAAAAGCAGGAATTTCATTTGCTAGCAAGTGATTTATCTGCAAGAAGCCTCCAACAGCTCTTATGAACTTCAAATTTTCACTTTTTCATTGGTTTGTGTGGAGATTCAGTTTTTGAACCTTGTTTCTTAATCTATGCAGAGAAATAAGGTGTGGGTTTTCATTTACCCCAACAATATATGAGGTAATGCTTCGATCTTTTGGAATGGTTTTCTTTGATTTTTTATTTTTAATATTAGAGTGTAATTAAATTGAGAGTTGTTGTAGATGCTAATAGATTCTCAACTTTCTAAATTCGTTCCTTTACTACTATTATTGTGATCATTATGTAGAAGATTCTTGCTTAGATTCTCAACACATCTTACATACCATCCAGTTTCATCCATGTCACCTAAAGCAGATCATAGAATTGTAATTAATGAACCAGATTCACCACTGATATTGGTCACGTGTACACTTGAATGTCACGTGTGAAGGGTGCATATGGATGGATGGGCGTGAATAAAACACATGCATCAATGTAGGGCCAATAGATGTAATGGAATTCAAGTTACAACATTTGTTGCCTTGATAGTTTTTGACTTTTTAAGGATAGGATCAAATGATTGATTATTTTCCATGCATCAATTTGTTGAATGCTACTTTTTTACTCTTTTTTTTCTTATGTGCAGGATTTTAATCAATTGTGCCTGAATTTAGGCCTACAAGCACTTCAGCCTTTTGACGCCACTCGTGCTACGAGTGGACCATATAGAGGATTTGTTTTTATTTATTTATTCGAGACCATTTTTAATTTATTGTAATAAATATTATATTTTTTTAATTGTGAAGTAATATAAATTTTGTTTAATATTCAGTTTTAATTGTATTACATCATTTTTTATGTTTCAAATATTAACAAAATGCAGGTTTTTCAATTGAATTATACATAATAAAAATTTAATTGGCAACTGGGGCCTTTCAAAGCCATAAAGAGCTCTACCGGCGCTTGTGTAGACTTTAGCGGCGCTTTTTCCGTGAAAAAGTGTACCGCAATAGCTCTTTTAGCGGCGCTTGGATAGACTTCTGCTGGTGCTTTTGTCAGCAACATATACAGTTGCTGGTGCTCCGACAAGCGCCGCTGAAAGTACTAGCGCCGCTAAATATTTCACTGACACCCTCATTTAGCTGTGCTTGCCTAACGCCGAGAGAGATAACGTCAGCGCTGTTTACCAGCGCTCAAAAGCGCCGCTAATGATCCTTCTTGTAGTGGCAACTAATGTCACACCCTAAGAAAAAGTCAAGATGAGACTTCTAATGTTAGTTTTCTGCAGTGCTCACGGATATGTTTGCCAATCCAATTCATTCATTTGATGTGCCTGGTTACGATGAAAGAATTACCTACACATCACAATAGTCCAATTACCAAAACTCAGGTGGGCCATACCATGTTATTTAGTGGTTCTTAGCTATAATATTATAAGGTGACCAACATTAGTGTTGAATCAGCCTGATTTTATGGATAACGGCTAAACAAGGGGTGATCCACCTTATGGACAGGTTGGATTACACAAATGTTAATCCTTCCCCTCACGTTGGAGAAAGCGATGCCAATGGGTGCTTAGGTGAGTTGCACATGCGTGTTTTTATTTATTTATTCTTTACACACTTTGATGTGAATATCTAACTACTTAATAAATACCGTGTGTTCCCTGTATATGTCAAATTTCTGAAAAGGAAGGAATGTTTCAAATATTCTTAGACTACTCATCTTATGGGTTTTGAAAATATTTTTGGACCAAATTACCCTGTCATTGGATTACCTGTATGGATTTTAAGTAACAAGTTATGTGGTATCCAATTTCAAGTAAGTGACATCAACGAGATTAGTTATTGGGCCTACTGAAACTTAAATCTAATCTGTTTATTTTCTTTGTAAATTTCTATGTATATGGGAATATGTTAATTTCTTGTTAACGTGATTTCTATGTGGCCCACAAAACCTAATAACTTATAACAGTCTCCATTATATACAAATTATATTTTTTGTGATGTGGTCAATGTGACTGACGGATGTTGATTATGCTTCAAACCATATCCTTTCATAAAATTTTAAAGTTAATGGATGGAGTTGATTCTACACATATGTGATGGTGGACCCCATAGACGATGTACGAACACCCTTAGAGGTTTTGTTGTGGTATAGTCAATTTAAGAAGTCTTCGACGATAGGAGTTCAAGCACAATTGTTTCTTATGGTGTAGTCCATTTAAGTCTTTGGTCTGCCTCCTTATGGGGCTCATGTGTTAAGGGTTGAAGTTGTCATGTATTGAGGGTCAAGATAGTCATGTATTGAGGTTCGAGGTTGTCATGTGTTAAGGTTCAAGGTTGCCAGTGTTGATATTGTCATGTGTTAAGGATCGAGGTTATCAAGGTTACAGTTGTCATGTATTAGGGGTCGAGGTTGGCATACATTCACTATAAAAAATGGACCAAAGGCTACAGACTATCTCCTTTATTACCTTCCACATGATAATCACAACCATCCTTACATACCTTAAATCATTTCCGACAATCGCTTCTCCCCATGACAACAATAACCATGGCCATCCCTCTTTATCCATAATCAAAAGTGGCTCCATCTCTAATAAAATTCTATTTTCCAAACCAAAAAAAAAAAAAAAACATTTAAAATATCTTTCATGTATCAGTGGCTTATATCTCTAAGAAATATGGTTGTTGGAGCAAAAATAATACTTTTGTAAGGCCTGAGAAGTTAATGGCACTGAATATTATCTGGAAAATGCAGAGGAAGGGGGTGGTGGTAATTCCTACAAGATACGTTTGAAAATGAATAAGAAGCTAAAAAAACAGCAAAGAAAACAAAAGTTTCATAAGGGACTAAGTTACAAAGTAAGGGTAGTTTCATCCACTAATTCTTTTAAAAGTGATACGAAGGCCAACTAAAGAATATATTTGAGAGAACAAGGCATTTTTCAATAACACGATACTTCATCAAAATCCTGTCTAGGAACTCTAAGATGGTTGCATCCCAACCTTTTTCCACGAATCTGTTGACTTTTTTTAATGTGTTTATAAATTTGGTGTCCGTATCTTAGGTTCTTCATGGATTTTGATGGATGGTATAGACAAAGGCATCATCATTTGCGCAGCCATTGGTGGTGCAACCATCGGAATGATAATACCGGTGCTTCTTCTATAGTCGAGAAAGAAGAAGGAAGAGCACGTTGAAGCAATCTAGTGGGTGAAGAGTACTCAAGGAACCAAGGAAATCAAGGTTAGCTCATTTCCTTTCTCACATTTCCCATGAAATGTACATTTCTTTTTTCAAGAAAACATGACGATCACACAGATCACCAAATTCCTTACCTGATTCAATTCGCGGAAGGCAAAAATCTCCTCCTATGTAATCCTAACATTGTTCTATTTTTCAGTTAGAACATACGACTTGAAGGTATGGCAATGTCCACATCTCCACCTTCGAGAGGACGGTTCCAAGAATGAGGTTGAACAATCTACTGAAAGCCACTGACAATTTTAGCAAAAACAACATTATCGGATCAGGAAGAGCAGGAACCGTCTACAAGGCGATGCTTCTTGATGGATCTTCCTTTTCAATTAGGAGGCTTCATGATTCTGAACATTCCCACAAGGAATTCATGTCTGAGATGACCATGCTGGGTTCCCTAAAACACCGTAACGTGGTTCCTCTTCTGGGTTTTTGCATTGCTAGAAATGAGAGGCTTTCAGCATACAAGTACATGCGCAAAGGAACTCTGTATCAGCAGCTACATGAGAGACACATGGAATGGCCTCTGTGGCTGAAAATTGCAATTGGGGTGGTGAGAGGCCTGGCATGGCTTCACCATAGATGTGATCCTTGCATAATTCACTGCAAGATAAGCTCCAAATGCATCCTCTTGGATGAAGATTACGAGCCAAAAATATCCAAATTCAGATCCGTTGGGCTTATGCATCTGCTCGGCACCCATCTAAGTGTTCATGTAAATATCGAAACTAATGATATGGGTTTTGCTGCTCCTGAATTCAGAAGCAAGGTCGTGGCCAGTCGAGCTGGGGATGTATACAGCTTTGGTGTGGTGCTTCTCGAGCTGATTACAGGCGAAAAACCTACTGAAGCAGCAAATGCCCCAAAACGCTTGCAGGGGAATCCGGTGGAGTGGAATACTGAACTTAACAATGTTTATCTTCTCAGCCATGCCATTGACAGGTCTTTGATGGGAAGGGGTTGTGATAACGAGCTCTTTCAGTTTCTGAGAGTTGCAGTTGATTGCATTGCGTTTGATCCAGAGGAGAGGCCTACAATGCTTGTAGTATACCAACTTCTTCAATATATTGGAAAGATATACTATTACATAGACGAAGATGAGATGGAAGGGCCACAGATATGTATCGACATGGATGGCCCATATGAACATAATGTGAGGCAACAAATACAAGAAATTCAGCAGAACGGTTTGAATATGAGAAGAATTGTAGTCGACGCCGAAGTAAGAAAAATCGCATCATTTTAGTCCTTGAATTCTGTAGATCGGAGAAATCTTCTTTTGTATATTGAGAATGTTTGTATGATTGATGAATGCTTTTCTTTTCTATTTCCCCTCGTCTTGCATACTCAATTGATCTAAAATATTTTGAGATGAAGGCAGATAAATAGATCTATGCAATTTGATAGACGGACATAAGATCAATGTTCATAGAGCTCGGATCCTTTGCAAAGCTTTGTAAAAAAATAAACCATTCATCTGGTGAGTTTTATCCCAGCTCTTTTCTTGAGTTTGTAGGATAGACTATTGTGGTAGTTTTACACCATTTTGAAAGGGAGTGTGGATCGTCTGTGTTTGAAGGCACAAAAAATTCTTGTGCCATGGCTTCTCATTGCTTCATATCATTTCTGAAGATTCCAATATAACGAGATATGGATTTCTCTCTCCAAATAGATTGCTAACTACACAGCACAACTTTTAATGTGCAGAGCCTTTTTGGGTCACGCCATTATTTATTTTGTTAGATGTACACCGTCCATCAATTTTTTCAGATAATTCTAGAGCATGAGCCCAAAACTGAGATACATCCAATACATGAGTGGATCACACCAAAGAGGAAAGTAGTGGGGATTGAACAAAATACTATTGAAACTTTCTTAAGGCAAAACCATGAGGCTTATTTTCCATCTGACATGTTCATAATACCACACATACCTAGATGAAGTTAAAATATAAATATCAGCTTGATTAGAGCTCTCCGTGGCTTGATAAGTTTTAAATGGTAGCATAAATTCCTACTGTCTAGATAATTAGGAGACTCAATGCAAGGAATTAAAAAACTCCTTCCATTATATTATTCAACAGTTTTGTTACTGAGATGTAGATAGTCTTTTATTGGAAACATTGTTTAATATTCATTCTTGTTATAGGTAAGTAATGCCAAAATATTACGTATTCAGTGGAAGGAAGCTAGGTATTTATGAAACCTGGGATGAAGCATGAGCCCAAGTGGATCGTTACAATGGTAGCTAATACCAGAAATACGCTTCTTGCAAGAATGTAATTTCAACATGGATTGATGAAATGGGAGAGAGTTCCCACAGGCATAAGTACTGAAGAATCTCATCCTGTTATGTATCTTGGACATTCCCAACAAGATAGTTTGAAAAGAAGGAAAAACGATGCAACTATATAATATTGTACTCAGGCAGATGCCATTGACCAAATACGCAGGGAGTCAGCACAAAAAGTTGATTGCAAGGCTAGGGACTTAGTTCTTGTTCGACTTTTTATTATGATGATCAATTTTTTCGTTTTGGTTGTTTTTGTGTGCGTGTATTAGATATGCGGCCCATGTATTGTTCGATGGGCCTTTCTTGCATGGACAGGTACATCTCAGGTAAGCTCGTAATGGAATTGCCTCTAACTTTCGGACAGATTGGAACTTTTTTTTAGACATTTTTCAGTACACTGCCAAAATCGTCCATTTGCAACAGATTTTGCGTCGCAAAAATTGCTTGGTTTTACGACGGATTTAATCTGTCGTAAACGGAAAATGTCCATTGCCAATCCCGTTTTTCTCGAAAATTCAGTTCAGGTCACCGAATTACGCGATGGACTAAAATCCGTCGCTAAAATCTGATTTACGACGGATCGTGGTCCGTCGTAAATTTGTGACAGATTAAGATTTTGATTTTGCGACCGAATATGATCAGTTGCAAATTACCGCCCAAAATAGCACTTCGCGACGGTTTTTAATTGCTTTTGAGACGGATTATGGTCCGTCGTAAAAGGACTTTTGCCTTAAACATTTGTTTTTTATTTTTCCTTTTTTTTTTTTAAGAATATGGAAAAAATTTATGTTTTTTTTTGTAGTCTAAGATTTGTTTTTTAATAGAATTTCAGTGGTTTAATTGTACATATTTGTATCTAAGATTATTTTTTTAACAATTGATTGAATGCAAAGAATTTTTTATTTTGTTTTTATATCAAATGATTGGAAATTATTATTAATTTTTTAAATTTAAAACTAATATTTAAATGATTTGTAATATCACATGAAAAAGAATATTGAGAAGTTTTAAAATTTTAATAATGTTTGAGAAAAATTGCGATTTTGAAAAAAAAAATCACGATTTAATATAAATCAGTTGTAGAAAAAAAAATATTGAATAAAGTTGATAATTTTGAACAAAAGAATTTAATTTCAAGAAAAAAATATCCAGAAAAATAAAATTAAAAAGATTTTTAAAATGTGAAAATTTTGACAACGTTGAAAAATGAAAATATTTTGAAAAAGAAAATGAGAGTTTGTATTTTGAAAAATAAAATAAAATTGAGAAGTTTGATAAAAATTGACAAGTTTGAAAAAAAAATGCTTTAAGAAAATGGAGAAATACGAAAGAATTGAAAATTTTAAGATAAAACAATATTAAAAAATCGATACTTTACAAAAAACAAACATTTTGAAACAGAAAAGAAAGAAGTTGAAAAAATTTGTGATATTGGAAAGTAATTGAAAATGTTCAAAATTTGAAATTAAAAGAAAAAGTTATTTATAAAAACATTGAGATTTTGAAAAAAAAAATATCATTTTTAAAAAGAAAATTGAAAAGTTGAAAACAAAATGATGCTTTTGAAGAAAAAAAATCGGCATTTTGAAATTTTTGAGAAATTGTTTGAGATTTTGAAAATAAAAATTCAGAATTTGTATTAAAAAAAATAAAAAAAATTATTTGATAATAAAAATGATATTTTGTTAAAAGTTTTCAAAGAAAAATTAAGAGTAAAAAAATATACATTTTGAAAAAAATGTGATTTTTAAATGGAAATTGAGATTTATCAGTGAAAAGAATATTTTTTACTAAATTAATAGGCACATCCACTAATTAAACCTTTAAGCGTTTTTGGGCAATCTAATCTGTTAGATTGAAGAGTAAATAACTTCAGATGTTTAAATCAAATTTCACTCAAATTGTTGATCAATCTTGTATGTTCAATATCTTTCTCATATGTAGCATGATCGAGGTGAGTAACTAGTCAAATTGAGGATATTGATCAGTAAAATAGAGTGAATGGACCAGACATGTAAAATGGGCCAAATATTTTGGTCAAAATTGTGACCTAACTTATTGACCTTGTGAGAACCTAAGAATTGACGTTAATAAGTTTTGTGGGGCTCATCATGATGTGTGTCGAACATCAACACCGTGCATTTGATCTGTCCCCTTTAGGTTATGAGATATCTAAAAATCATCCGAATATGAAATTCAGGTGGGCCATATCATCTAAAACTATGTGAAGACATCCTAAAAAATATAAAAGCACTTAGTGGGGCCCACATGAGTTTTGGATGCAGCTGAAACTTGGTCTGACCCCTTATCCAAGTGGGACACACATAATGAGTGGGTTGAATATGTGAATCACATTTAGGCAGACACAGTATATAATTATGAATGTTTTAAGGAAACCCTTCTCAACTATATTTAGGTGAGTTACTCATTACCCTTAGGGCCCGTTTGGACGGGAATATTGGTGGAGTACGTTGCAGTGGGTTGGAGTGCACAGAAAACGAAGCTGAGTACGGTCGCTGAGGTGTTTGGACTGGCAAAGGATTGAAGGCCGATGGGATTCACCAGCGATCCAGCTGGATTCCACAGCCGAATTG
>JAJHSJ010001405.1:0-48042 GCA_021015155.1 Magnolia officinalis
GCCTGTCAGAAAGTTACATGTAGGAGAACTCCTCCTCCACATCATAGAAGTCCGGCTCTGCTTCATAAGCATCGCCATCACCTGAAACTCAACAATCTGTGGGTGTTCGGAACACCGCCCGTAACGTGGGAGTGAGTGATCAACTCAGTGGAACAGTAAAGCATAGGTAACATGTTATCAATTCAATCAAGTAGTAATGATAAAGCAGTACAAATCAACATTTCTAACTACTCTTATTAGTGCGAAAATGAAATGACATGATGCTGTATGCCCTTGCCAAAAACCACCCTCAAGCGACATCATCTTACGTTCGCGAATGCTTACCCTCCCTCAGTGCGCCACATCTACAAAGCACATGCGGTGCGATGATGCTCATGATTACTAAGTTTTTATTAGTCCATTTCAAACAGCAGTATTGGGAAACTAAGGTACCTCCCTTTTATATTCCCAAACATGATCCATTCTAGGGTCGTCAATCCTAGTTAATCTCATACGATATTATGGTTGAGAAGCGTAGTGAAGGCATCGCAAAGGGCTCGTCACCCGTCACCGCGGATACAAATCTCACCGTATGCGGCTCAATTGCTGGCCGTCAGCTCGATACAGAGGTCTCACCGTACTCGGCTCAATCACTAGCCGTCAGCTCGAGTATAGGTCTCACCGTACTCGGCTCCACTCATACTCTAGTTGCTGTGAAAGACTCGTCGCCAATCACAGACCCTTGGAGTAATACTCGAAGATACTACGGAGGACTCGTCGCCCGTCAGCACGAGCACAGGTCTCACCGTACTCGCTCTCGCCGTAAGTATCGACAGCTCGAATACAGTGTCCCATACCACCGTATTTGGCTCACGAGTTTGGTTGCGCAATGGTCACTACGTGGAGGCACATGGCCCCAGCGTAGGCCGACAGCTCGACCACGTGTCCCATACCACCATGCCCGGCTCATGCGTCTTAGCAGATCGAGGTACCATGGTTAAAAGGGGTTTCACTGGTAAGTTTGGTACCCTAGGTTCAAGCAGTAGCGTCCAAACAGGGTGAACATGCATAAGGCAGATCGGGTTACTTGACGAGCTCGACTAGCACGATCGCCCGTTGAGCTGAACGACATGAAGTGCATAAACAACTTCGTATGGCCTAGCCACCGCCGACAGGCACGCACGACTCGAGTTCGTCGAACACATCCCACGTGGCAAATGAATCTCAGCCACGAGTTCAATCCCGTTACCGATTGCCTGGGCCATAATCATAGCCCCAAACACAAATCAATTGCAGATAGATAAAGCAGTAATGGATCAGGATTCAAATCATATAATCAAAGTCTGGTATTATCCGTTTAGGGCTGCCAGGGCTGTTGCACGCACTCGTTGCTCCGCTCCCCCATCCCCCATGACGGATCATACAACGTAAATATAAATTTAAACATATGCATTACATAGTTAAAATCATAAAGCAGTTGAGCATGTTATGAATCACAACACAAGCATGATTTACGCATGTTCAATTCCTAATCACACAACTATCCAAGGAGATCATACACATAGTTAAAAGATGTTGAGAATCATATCTCAACACCCTTATACATTATGATTTGCTAACTACTACTCATTCAGACATTTCAAGAAACACTTAACAACATACATCAACATACATGACATATGTCGATCACATAGGCATTAGGCCAAATCCTTTCACTAGGGAGTTGCCCCAATCATAACACGCGTTACACCCACGACGGATAGTCATGGCAAGCAGGAATCCAAGTTCCATATTCATTCAGTCATTTCCACAAACACTTGGGCCACACATTTTAGCATATATAGTGTATATTGGCCGTGGCGTGACTTAGGGCAAATCCTTTCGTCAAAGGGGTATCGCCAATACATCAATCATGAATCCATGACAATTAGTCATGGCGAGCACGAATGAGAATTCTATACTCATTCAGCCACTTTCACAAACACTTAGAATACACTATTACAACATACATGGTGCATGTTAACAAAACATGTATTAGGGCTATCCTTTAGCCAAGCAAGTATTTTATCTATGTATAATATATTACTACAGCAAATAATCATGATAAATACATATCCAAAATTTATACGTATACAGTATTTCTAGAATACGCAATTTCAACATACATAGCATTTACAAGTGAACATGTATTACGGTGATTCCTTTCGCCAAACTAGTATTTTATCCATATATAGTATAATCATATATTAATAAACATGTCAAACATTTCTCCAAAAAAAATACTATACGGTATTTCTACGTATACCTAGAGTATGTGAAATTCCATATTCTACAACGTTAATCGAAACAGGAAATGGAAAGCACTTTGTACATGTGCAATTGCATGCAGATCATGAATCTATCATTATCTGACATTGAAAGCGTTGAAAACCCTAACCTATGCACCTAAAGTCCGCACCTTTTGTCGTAGAATCGCAACGGAATCGATAGGGTTGTTGAGATTCTGTATACGGGAGTTTTCTAGCCTAAAGAGCGGAATCGGTTAGCCTTTACTCAACCTACAACCTACATACTTCAAATCAGACCTAGGGTTAGGGTTTCTCACCTTCAAACGGAGTGGATACCGTCGGGAGAGCGCCTGGAATGAGGCGGTGTGGGCCATGTGATGGCAGGGAACGACGGCAGGGAGATTCTCCCACTTCTCCCCCACTTTCTCTCTCTTTTCCCTCTCTCAATTCCAAATTCGTATGGCTGTCATGAGAGAGGGTTTAAGGTCCTTATATAGTCTCAAAACTCACCGAAATAGACTCCTGTTCAAAGGTTACTGCTAATATAGGTATTTCGTCACTTTTCCAGCTCAAAAGAGAGGTTCTGGTGGCCCTCTTTGAGCCAAACGTCAGACTTAAGCTCACCACACATGGATCTACGTGGGATTACGTTTTCGACTCGATCGGATTCCCAGATCGCACGTGGCGGACCACTTTCAGTTCAATGGTCAGTGGGCCACGATCCGAAATTCCAAGTACATGTAAATGTTCCTGAATTTTTCTTAATCCGAGGGTGTAATTTGGTCTGATTCTGACGGTCTGGTTGCTAATACTGATGCGCAAGCGAAAGGTGCGAGATCACTATTCCAGATATTTTAAATTAGGATGGGAATAGTGTTTTTCACACTCTCCCTCGCTCCGGATCGAAACGAATGGCCGTGGGACATCGGCTGGATCTTATTTTTGAGATGATTGTCAAGCCCAGAGGGGCGGTCCTAGTTCCTTAGCTTCGTGTTAATCGGACTCCCGATGTGCGGTCTAGACCTAATACGAAGTTTCGTTTCATTCCCGAGAAGCAGCCGAGAAATGAGTTTGGTTCTAAACTTTAGGGTAACCTAGAGTCATAGATTTTGCAGTTTTGGGTCTTGCAGATCGTATTTAAAGCGATCCCAACGGATTCATGGCTAATCGAGTTTTGCACTTAGTTAACTTTGTTAAATTTCTAAAGGATTTAATCCTAATTGTTTTCTGGTTGAGATGGTACTTAGGCCTTTGTAGTTTGTATATAAAGTGATCCAAGTTTTACTACTTAGCTAGTTTAAGTTAGTGTCTAGGGCGAAAGTGCTTTGAAAAATTGAAAGCATAAGGTAGTGAAGGGTGGGATTTGTGAAGAAAATGGTTTAAAGAGCAATTTTAGACTGTGTGGGATTGAGTTTTGACAAGTTGATAAGGTCTTAGGATCAACCCATTGCCCAAGGACATCTAATCCCAGGTTGGCAAAAATCCGGGATGTTACAATCTACCCCCCTTAAAACAAAATTTCGTCCCCGAAATTGGCTAAGGGTAATAAGGGAAAATTTCTATTATTTCATTTGCCTAATGACTTATTGATTTCGATTTTCTACGCGTGGTAAGGTAAATACTAGCTGGTTCATTTTAGTCTACCCCCCTTAAAACTTAATTCTTTATCCATTGCTCATATCCTGATGGTTGCTACAATTTATTTCTTACCTATTTGGAGCCTGGACGATAATTCCCACAATTTAGAGTAAGATAGCGGTTTCCATTATTTGACCAACACGGAGAGACGATAATAGTGGGCTCGATCCCGATACATCGATCATCTACATGACCAGGGTAGAAGGCTCATCGTATCACTTCCGAATCCTGGTGGATCCTGGTCTTCTGCTCGGTCAAGCAGTGAGTCCATTGGTAGTCGCCCAGGATTGAGAATTGGGTCAAGCCGCGAATGTTTCGCAGTTGTATATTTCAGTAACTCCGTAGTCCGATCACTCTTGAAACGTAGGGAATGTCCATCATAGAAGGTCAAATTGTCCATGTCTAAGGTTACCCTTTAGGTCTTCGTCTAAGAGAGTCCTCGTTATTATCTATGTCAAAGGAAAAGGTGAATCAAATCTTACTAGATCATCCTAAAACGGTTTCTCATAGTAGGACAGGCTACGGCTTCAATAATGTTCGCATTCAACGAGCACCGTTTCGATCCTGGGCCAGTGGGGTAGGGTCCACCGCGTTTCCGCTGCGCCACCCAGATCAAAGAGGCGTATCAGGTGACCTAACTAGATTGGGCTCATAATGTTCTACCCCCCTTAAAATTTTAGTTTCACCCTCAAGGCTCAAGAGCTATGTCCTGATCCGTAGGTCGGAACAAGGTGTAATTTATGACCTATCCTTGACATGAAATGGGAAATACCTTGGTCTGCCTTTCATCGACGATGTGTACGATGGCATTTATACCTATGGGGATCGAGAGGAGCTAAAAATGATGGGTAAGGTGGTTGATGTCAGGGGCAGGTGTGAGTTTGAGGCAAGATGCCTAATTCTACCAAGGGGTTATGTCGCGGTCCAGACTTATCCTATTTAATTATGTCTAGCTTAATAGGCAGGCTATCTTTTTACGTTCATAAACACAATATGGATGCCAACATGGCATGCGATTTGGGACCTCATCCCTAACTGTCTGTTGCCCATTTGGGCAATTCCTTAGGCCTAAAAGACAAAGCCTCTATCAGCAATATACTCCTAACACTTTTCAAGGACAAAATTATAAACTCTTAATTGTAAATGGTCTGGCTAACACGGAAAGAAAATTGTGTAGTGGGTCTGAGTCGGTTAAGCCGAATAACTAAGTCTATTATTCAATTGGCTTAGCATAATTAATTAGTCTTGTACTTTCCTTAGCCTAACCAGTAGCCTAGTCTTAATGGAGGAGTAGCGGGAATCCATAGGTGAGTCCAAAGTCGATGCTTATACGTTAGATGATTTCACTTCATTTTTAATACAGGGAAGGGTTTTATCACTTAGGGTCAAAGTTGTCTAATTGGAATTGAGTTGCCTAAAGTTAAATTTAACTATGCCCGAGCATGTCACACATGCTCAAACCAACCACAAGGGGGTTCTAGAGTTCACGTTCTTAATTGGTTGGATTTCCTATACTGTCAGGTCTGTTGAAGCACTGCTCTAGGTCCAAAACTCCGAGGGTCTATTTGTCAAACAACCATTTACTCAAAAAGCTTAAGCTATCAGAGTGCGGTAGGTTAATGTATATCAAGGGACTTTATCACTTCAACACTATTTGGCCAGTGGTCTTAAGCCGTACTAAACGGGATTGTATTACTAATCCTACCTCAGGATTGGGAGTGACATGGTTGTAGGAGGGTGGGTGGGGATTAAAATTATTGGTATAGGCTTTGTGAAATGAGCCTGGTGTTGGAAAAGGGTGAGATGAGATTTCCAAATCCCACGATGGGGAATTTCTAAGTGTATTTTGAAAGAAAGTTCCGGGATTTACGTTTAACTGCTACACTCCAAATATGGTATTGGAAAACATGGGATACACCAATCTAGGGCCATACCTACACATACATTTATTATTACCTTTTCAATTCTATCCACCCTAACTCACCTAATGCAATGGCCGAACGGGCCCTAAACGTCCTCACACATCTAGAACATCGTACCAACTACAACACCCATGAACATGAGAACGTAAACACCCAAAGGATAATCCTCTTTCCCATGAGAGAGGAAGGTGGGCATCGAGAAACTAGCCGCAATGACCACGAATAAGGCCATGGAAACGTAAAGAAACGGAGAGGAAAGGCTGGAGTTTTTGGTTTGCCATGAACTTGAGCCTCAACAGGGTTTGTAGAGGCCTAACAGTCAGGGAATAAAGATGGAAAAGGGAGAAATGGATGGGTTGAGAGGTATGTTTTGTTGTGGATGGTGTATACGGAAAGGTTGTGGTCGAAAATAGGAGATGAGACGATTGGAAGGGAGTTTGGAGAGAAAAACAGCAAGTTGGAGGGCTTGGAAGGGTGATGTGAGAGAGAGGGAGCTCCAGCCCCCAAAATCTCAATCCATTTGTAATTTGGCACGTGCCAGGGGGTAGAGGGGGTCAGGCCGACCAATCCCAGCCTTGGACCCACGCCGGAAAACCGACCGGACCGCGGTCCGCCGCCCGAGCCGCGGCGCCGCCTTGGTCGGACTTGGCCGGAACCACGCCGCCATGGTGGGGATCCGTTCACCATGCTCCCAAGGTGCTAAGTGCACCCTGGTTCGACCCTGGGTCCCATCGGTTTTAAGTGGAGAGGCCCTCAACTCCGATTCGCTCCATTTCGGGTAGTTCGGGACAAATTGGACATATCTTGCAATCCGGAATGAGTTATCGGACGTAAAATATATGAATTTGGGGTAGAACGAGCTAATGAAGCCAACCAACCCTGCTATGCTGGGTTGCGCAGCCCGGAATTGCGAGAAAACCCCCCGATTGATGGTCATTTCCCCGATTCAGTTTCGTTTTGCTAAAAAATGGTAGTTTTACTTTAATTACTCTTCATCTGTTGGGCTTTAGGAGTTGTGCTCATCGTGTAAAGAGCTTAGAATAATTAGGAGAATGGTTTGGTGAAGTCAAATAGGACACTTACAATTTTTTGGCTGAAAGCCTAGCGCACTTAGTAGACATCACGACCCTATAGTAAGCCGCGAATTCTAGGAGTTTTAGTTGTAGTTTGTTTCTGATTTCATTCTCATTACTTGGTACCCTTATTTAAAGGGTGGTAAACTCATTTTTAGTCATTCATTAATCAGTTTCGAATTTATTAGAATTTATTTCTATTTTCTGCTTTCTCCTCTTGTAGATTCGAGAAGTCTCTGGGAGGAGTCCAGAGAAGCTCCAAGGATTCGAAGTAGTTATCCTCATCACGTTGATCGCACACATTTTACTGATTCTCAATGATTGGGATGAGGTGGATGGTGATCTAGACCCTTCACTAGACAACCTAGAAATGTTTTAAGGTCAACCCGTGCGACCATGGTTGAATACGGACTTGATTTCGGCGTTCGACTTTAGTGAACTTCACCGATTGGCGAAATCGGAATACCTATGACTGTTTCTATGTTCCGTCGCTCCCTCCGAAGTCAGAGTGCGTCAGAGTGCGTAGTGTGACCATAACCTAGGTCCGGTTTAATCAAAATCATGCTTTGATACCATCTTGTAACACCCTGAAAATCGGGGGGTCGAGCATAAACTCAACTCCCGAGTTCCAGAACATCACTTATGCAACAAAATGAATGATGATTGAATGTTGACTGTATTCGTGCATTGAACATGAGTGAGATTAAGCCAAAACAGCATATTATACTCCAGAGACAGTTAAGTTTGCAAGCGAAAGACTGTGACAGATAGATAAAATATATAACTTATGATGAGTCTCCAGAGTGTGATAACATTACCAGGTTAAATAAATACAAGTGCAGTTCTAAAATTTACCAAATGTGAGGAAGTGTAATGCCTTCTATCCCAAGAACCATAACCCCGTCAATACAATACCAGGTCTTCATTGGCCTGTCAGAAAGTTACATGTAGGAGAACTCCTCCACATCATAGACGTCCGGCTCTGCTTCATAAGCATCGCCATCACCTAAACTCAACAAATCTGGTGGGTGTTCGGAACACCGTCCCGTAACGTGGGAGTGAGTGATCAACTCAGTGGAACAGTAAAGCATAGGTTAACATGTTATCAATTCAATCAAGCAGTAATGATAAAGCAGTACAAATCAAACATTTCTAACTACTCTTGTTAAGTGCGAAAATGAAATGACATGATGCTGTATGCCCTTGCCAAACCACCCTCAAGCGACATCATCTTACGTTCGCGAATGCTTACTCCCTCAGTGCGCCACATCTACAAAGCACATGCGGTGCGATGATGCTCATGATTACCAAGTTTTTATTAGTCCATTTCGAACAGCAGTATTGGAAAACTAAGGTACCTCCCTTGTATCATTCCCAACATGATCCATTCTAGGGTCGTCAATCCTAGTTAATCTCATACGATATTATGGTTTGAGAAGCGTAGTGAAGGCATCGCAAAGGGCTCGTCACCCATCAGCGCGGATATAGATCTCACCGTATGCGGCTCAATTGCTGGCCGTCAGCTCGAGTACAGGTGTAACCGTACTCGGCTCAATCACTAGCCGTCAGCTCGAGTACAGGTCTCACCGTACTCGGCTCCACTCATACTCTAGTTGCTGTGAAAGACTCGTCGCCAATCACAGACCCTTAGAGTATACTCGAAGATACTACGGAGGACTCGTCGCCCGTCAGCACGAGCACAGGTCTCACCGTACTCGGCTCTCGCCGTAAGTATCGACAGCTCGAATACAGTGTCCCATACCACCGTATTCGGCTCACGAGTTTGGTTACGCAATGGTCACTACGGGGAGGCACATGGCCCCAGCGTAGGCCGACAGCTCGACCACGGTGTCCCATACCACCATGCCCGGCTCATGCGTCTTAGCGGATCGAGGTACCATGGTTAAAAGGGGTTTCACTGGTAAGTTTGGTACCCTAGGTTCAAGCAGTAGCGTCCAAACAGGGTGAACATGCATAAGGCAGATCGGGTTACTTGACGAGCTCGACTAGCACGATCGCCCGTTGAGCTGCACGACATGAAGTGCATAAATAACTTCATGTGGCCTAGCCACTGCCGACAGGCAACGCACGACTCGAGTTCGTCGAACACATCCCACGTGGCAAATGAATCTCAGCCACGAGTTCAATCCCGTTACCGATTGCCTGGGCCATAATCATAGCCCCAACACAATCAATTGCAGATAGATAAAGCAGTAATGGATCAGGATTCAAATCATATAATCAAAGTCTGGTATTATCCGTTTAGGGCTGCCAGGGCTGTTGCACGCACTCGTTGCTCCGCTCCCCCATCACCCATGACGGATCATACAACGTAAATATAAATTTAAACATATGCATTACATAGTTAAAATCATAAAGCAGTTGAGCATGTTATGAATCACAACACAAGCATGAGTTTACACATGTTCAATTCCTAATCACACAACTATCCAAGGAGATCATACACATAGTTAAAAGAGGTTGAGAATCATATCTCAACACCCTTATACATTATGATTTGCTAACTACTACTCATTCAGACATTTCAAGAAACGCTTAAACAAACATACATCAACATACATGACATATGTCGATCACATAGGCATTAGGCCAAATCCTTTCACTAGGGAGTTGCCCCAATCATAACACGCGTACACCCACGGCGGATAGTCATGGCAAGCAGGAATCCAAGTTCCATATTCATTTAGTCTTTTCCACAAACACTTGGGCCACACATTTTAGCATATATAGTGTATATTGGCCGTGGCGTGACTTAGGGCAAATCCTTTCGTCAAAGGGGGTATCGCCAATACATCAATCATGAATCCATGACAATTAGTCATGGTGAGCACGAATGAGAATTCTATACTCATTCAGCCACTTTCACAAACACTTAGAATACACTATTACAACATACATGGTGCATGTTAACAAAACATGTATTAGGGCTATCCTTTAGCCAAGCAAGTATTTTATCTATGTATAATATATATACTACAGCAAATAATCATGATAAATACATATCTAAAATTTATACGTATACAGTATTTTTTAGAAGACGCAATTTCAACATACATAGCATTTACAAGTGAACATGTATTACGGCGATTCCTTTCGCCAAACTAGTATTTTATCCATATATAGTATAATCATACATTAAATAACATGTCAAACATTTCTCCAAAAAAAATACGTATACGGTATTTCTACGTATACCTAGAGTATGTGAAATTCCATATTCTACAACGTTAATCGAAACAGGAAATGGAAAGCACTTTGTACATGTGCAATTGCATGCAGATCATGAATCTATCTGTAACGCCCTGAAATTCGGGGGTCGAGTATGAACCCAACTCCCGAGTTCCAACGCATCACTTATGCAACATACACAATGCCGGTTAAATGTTGTCTGAGTTAGCGCAATAAACATGAATGATATTAAACCAAAACAGTAATTCATACTCCAATTCAATTGCATTTAAAAGCAGCGGAAGACTGAAATTTTATATTCAGTATGTAAAGTAACAAAATTTTCTGAACTCCAGAGTATGAGTACTAGCTGAGCACCAATATACATGTAATGTTTGTAAGTCAAAAAAACCCAAAATACATCCTCAAAAGAGGCCCCGAGAATCCCGCGATGCAGCCGGCCTAGGCGTAGCCGTCAAGTACTGCATGAAGGAGAACTCCTCCTGGTCCTCATCAACGTCGGGCTCTGGCTCCTGAACCAAGGCGCCCTCTAAACCTGCGACAGAGTCTGGTTGGTGTGTACAACACCGTCCCGTAACGTGGGAGTGAGTAGCTAACTCAGTGGAACAATAATGCATAAGTTAACATGTTATCAAATCAACCAAGCAGTAATGATAAAGCAGTACAAATCAAACATTTCTAGCTACTCTTGTTAAATGCAAAAATGATATGACATGATGCTGTATGCCCTTGCCAAACCACCCTCAAGCGACATCATCTTACGTTCGCGAATGCTTACTCCCTCAGTGCGCCACATCTACAAAGCACATGCGGTGCGATGATGCTCATGATTACCAAGTTTTTATTAGTCCATTTCAAACAGCAGTATTGGGAACTAAGGTACCTCCCTTGTATCATTCCCAAACATGATCCATTCTAGGGTCGTCAATCCTAGTTATTCTCATACGATGTTATGGTTTGAGAAGCGTAGTGAAGGCATCGCAAAGGGCTCGTCACCCGTCAGCGCGGATACAGATCTCACCGTATGCGGCTCAATTGCTGGCCGTCAGCTCGAGTACAGGTCTCACCGTACTCGGCTCAATCACTAGCCGTCAGCTCGAGTACAGATCTCACCGTACTCGGCTCAACTCACACTCTAGTTGCTGTGAAAGACTCGTCGCCAATCACAGACCCTTGGAGTGTACTCGGTGATACTGCGGAGGACTCGTCGCCCGTCAGCACGAGCACAGATCTCACCGTACTCGGCTCTCGCCGAAGTATCGACAGCTCGAATACAGTGTCCCATACCACCGTATTCGCTCACGAGATAGTTGCGCAATGGTCACTACGGGGAGGCACATGGCCCCAGCATAGGCCGACAGCTCGACCACGGTGTCCCATACCACCATGCCCGGCTCATGCGTCTTAGTGGATCTAGGTACCATGGTTAAACAGGAATCACCACTGGTAAGTTTGGTACCCTAGGTTCAAGCAGTAGTGACCAAACAGGATGAACACACAACTACACTTCGTTTCATTGGCGAGCCTGACTAGCTCGAGCGCACCACAAGTTGAGCGATATGGAGCGCAAAAGCACTCCGCGTGGCCAACCACTATCGCCAACCGAAGTACGACTCGGGTTCGCCGGACCCGTCCTTTTTGGCGACATGAATCTCAGCCACAATCAAAGTCTGGTACCGAGTGTTTGGACTATATTCATAGTCCCAAACTCAAACAGTTTTCATCGTTAGCAGGTGAAATAAAGCATGATAAACAAGCAATACAAGCATGTTAGTAGGCATGTTATAAAGCATGAAGTAAAACATGAAGTCAAGCATGTTGCAAAGCATGTTGTAATACATGTAATAAAGCACTATCCCCATAGGGATACATTGTGTGTGCATTACAATTAAGTGGTTGCGGTGAACCACCGCATGGAGGGGGTCCTACATGTCTCTAAGGGAGTTGGAAAACCCATATCAGCGCCTATCTAAGGCACTAGTACATACACATGTACACATACATGCACTTATACAAACACTTAGAATACACTTTTCCAACATACATGACGTATGTTAGGCAAGTTCGTGATTGGGCTGTCCCTAAGCCTCGAGAGTATTTTTCCCGTGTATATCATAATCATACGGCAAATAATCATCACAATTATATTTCCAAAATCCGCACGTATGCGGAATTTTTGGAATACACAATTTCCACATATATGACATTTACACATGAACATGTATTTTTGCGATCCCTTTCGCCAAACTAGCATTTTATCCACACATGATATAATCAAACATTAAATAAACATGTTAAACATTTTCTCAACAAAAATACGTATACGGTATTTCTACGTATATCAAGAGTATGTAAAATTCCATATTCTTTATCGCTAATCGAAACAGGAAACGGAAAGCACTTTGTACATGTGCATTTGCATGCAGATCATGAATCTATCATTATCTGACATTGAAAGCGTTGAAAACCGTAACTTATACGCTTAAAGTCCTCACCTCAGCCCTTGGAATTCCAATGAATCAGCAAGAGGGTTGGTGCTTCCGTATACGGGAGTTTCCTAGCCTAAAGAGCGCATTCAATTAGTCTTTCCTTAACCTATCACTAATCAAGCTCAAATCAGACCTAGGGTTAGGGTTTCTTACCTTCAAATGGGGTGGAAACCGCCGGGAAATCCCCTGGAATAGAGCGGTGTAGGCCGTGGGAGAAGTGGAAGCAGTAGGAGGAAGATCGGCCTCGATCTCCACAAGTTTCTCTCTTTTTCTCTCTCTTTCTCTCTTAGGGTTTGGACCCAAATTCGTATGGCTGTGAGAGGGGCTGTTCTAAGCCCCTTTTATAGCCTAGAACATATCCAAAATAGACTCAGGTTCAAGGGTGGCTGCATATATAGGCAGTTCGCCACTTTCCAAGCTCAAAAGGGGTGTTCTGGTAGCCCTCTTTGAGCCAAACGTCAGACTTAAGCTCACCCTCTGCGGATCTACGTGGGATTACGTTTTCGGCTCGATCGGATTCCCAGATCGCACGTGGCGGACCACTTTCAGTTCAACGGTCCGTGGGCCACGATCAGAATTTCTGAGTACATGTAAATGTTCCTGAAATTTTTCTTAATCCGAGGGTGTAATTTGGTCTGATTCCGACGGTCAGGTTGCTTAATACTGACGCGCAACCGAAAGGTGCCAGATCACTATTCCAGATATTTTCATTTGGATGGAAATAGTGTTTTTCACACTCCCTCGCTCCGGAGTGAAAACAATGGCCGTGGGACATCGGAATCATCTGATTTTTGAGATGATTGTCAAGCCCAGTGGGGCGGTCCTGGTTCCTTAGCTTCGTGTTAATCGGACTCCCGATGTGCGATCTAGACCTCATACGAAGTTTCGTTTCAGTCCCGAGAGCAGACGGGTAATGAGTTTGGCTCTAGACTTTAGGGTAACCTAGAGTCACCAATTCTGCAAGTTTTGGGTCTTGCAGATCGTATTTAAAGCGATCCCAACGGATTTCATGATTAACCGAGTTTAGTACTTAGTTAACTTTGTTAAATTTCTAAAGGATTTAACCCTATGTGATTTCTGGTCGAGGTGGTACTCGGCCCAATGTACGGAAATTTTCAGGTCGTTACAATCTACCCCCCTTAAACAAAAAATTTCGTCCTCGAAATTTATACCTTTTCGTAGTCCTCGAGAATCTGAGGGTAGTTCTTTCTGACCTCGGCCTCAGTCTCCCAGGTAGCTTCCTCCTCGGAATGATGTGTCCAAAGCACCTTCACAAGTGGGATGACCTTGCTACGTAGTACCTGCTCCTTCCTATCAAGGATACGCGTCGGGCGCAGCTCGTACGTAGCATCCTCACTCAACTGTACCTGCTCCCATCTGATGATATGCGTAGGATCAGGAACGTACTTCTTCAGCATAGAGACATGAAATACGTTGTGTACAGAAGCAAGCGGCGTAGGCAAGGCGAGACGATACGCCACATCACCCACTCGATCCAGTATCTGAAATGGACCGATAACCTCGGTGTGAGCTTCCCCTTCTTTCCAAACCGAAGGACTCCCTTCATAGGGGAAACTCGAAGGAACACATGATCCCCGACCTCGAACTCCAGCGGCCGCCGCCTCGTATCGGCGTAACTCTTCTGTCTGCTCTGCGCTGTGAGTAATCGACGCCTGATGATATCAATCTTCTCTGTAGTCGTCTGGACCAACTCCGGGCCAATCAGGCTACGCTCGCCGACCTCTGCCCAACAGTGCGGTGCCCTACAAGGTCGACCATATAAAGCCTCATAAGGCGCCATGCCAATAGTCGCCTGGAAGCTGTTGTTGTAGGCGAACTCTGCGTATGGAAGACAGTCATCCCAGCTGTCCTTGAAGTCCAACACACATGCTCGCAACATATCCTCCAAAATCTGATTTACCCGCTCTGTCTGCCCATCAGTCTGAGGATGAAACGCTGTACTGAACTTCAACTTCACACCCATCGCCTCCTGGATACGAGTCCAGAAGATGGATGTGAATCGCGTGTCTCTGTCCGACACGATCTCTAAGGGAACTCCATGCAGACGGACGATCTCTCTGATATACAGTCTAGCCAGCTCGTCTGCAGAGTTCGTAACTCTGATAGGGAGGAAATGGGCCGATTTGGTCAACCGGTCCACAATCACCCAAATAGAATCGTCTCCCTTCCTCGTCTTCGGCAGCCCTGATATGAAGTCCATGGAGATGAAGTCCCACTTCCACTCCGCTATAGGCATGGGCTGAAGCAGTCCAGGAGGTCGGCGATGTTCTGCCTTGACCTGTGGGCCTTCATGTTGTCCCACCAGTAAGTCCGTCTCATATCCTGGTACATCTTCGTGCTACCAGGATGCATCGCAAGCTTCGAGTTATGGGCAGACTCGAGAAGCTCGCGTCTCAAGTCAGCCACATCAGGAACACATAGGCGGCCACGGAATCGTAAACCCCCATCAGAACCAACTCTCCACTCGGAGTCCACGGCGTCGCTAGCCTGCTCTCGAAGCTCAGACAGCCGTATATCGCCCCTTTGGGCCTCAACAATCCTGTCGTCCATAAGTGGCCGCGCCCGAACGTGCGCAACACACTCAAAAGGCTCCTCGACAGTGAGTCTCTGCTCGAAGTCGCGCACAAACTCCATCATGTCCCACTCGGCTATCATCAGCGGTGCCGCAAATGCAATCGCCTTCTTGCGGCTCAACG
Organism: Magnolia officinalis; assembly: GCA_021015155.1. Taxonomy (NCBI): domain Eukaryota; kingdom Viridiplantae; phylum Streptophyta; class Magnoliopsida; order Magnoliales; family Magnoliaceae; genus Magnolia; species Magnolia officinalis. The sequence continues at coordinate 15,317 of JAJHSJ010001405.1, forward strand.
CGTCTGCCACAAGGTTCGCCTTGCCAGGATGGTAGGAAACCTCGAACTTGAAGTCCTTCAAGGTCTCCATCCATCGGCGCTGTCTCATATTCAAGTCTCGCTGCGTGAATATATACTTAAGGCTCTTGTGGTCGCAGAAAAGCTCGAACTCCTCTCCGTAGAGGTAATGTCTCCAGAGCTTCAATGCAAAGATGACCGCTGCCAACTCCAGGTCATGTGTAGGGTAATTCTCCTCGTGCTTCCTTAATTGTCTCGAGGCATACGAAATCACCCTATCCTTCTGCATCAGCACACAACCCAAACCAACGCGAGACGCGTCAGTATATACCGTGTACTTCACCCCTTGCTCTGGCAATACTAGCACAGGGGCGGACGTCAACTTGTCCTTCAGCTCCTTAAAAGCTGCCTCCGCCTTCTCATTCCAGGCGAACTTCAGGTCCTTCCGAGTCAACTGCGACAATGGCCTGGCGATCTTCGAGAAATCCCGAATGAAACGTCTGTAATACCCAGCCAGACCAAGGAAACTCCTCACCTCAGTAACCGACTCAGGCTGCTGCCAATCCTGAACCGCGACTACCTTAGCAAGGTCCACTGCTATCCCATCCTTGGACACAACATGTCCCAGGAACTTGACTTCCTCCTGCCAGAAGTCGCACTTCTTGTATTGCGCAAACAACTGGTTCTTCTCCAACGTACCCAACACTGCTCGCAGGTGCTCCTCGTGCTCCTCCCGACTCGTGGAGTATATCAAAATATCATCGATAAACACGATGACGAATCGGTAAAGGAAGGGCCGAAATACCCGGTTCATCAGATCCATGAACACGGCTGGTGCGTTCGTCAGACCGAACGACATCACCAAAAACTCATAGTGCCCGAAGCACGTCCTGAAGGCTGTCTTCTGTACATCCTCCTCTCTCACGCGCAACTGGTGGTACCCTGACTGAAGGTCAATCTTCGAGAAATACTTCGCCCCCCTCAACTGATCAAACAGATCATCTATCCTGGGCAAAGGATACTTGTTCTTCACCGTGACCTGGTTCAACCTACGGTAATCAATACACAACCGTAGCGACCCGTCCTTCTTCTTCACGAACAACACAGGTGCTCCCCAAGGAGACACACTAGGTCGAATAAAGCCTTTCTCTACAAGTTCGTCAATCTGTTTCCGCAGTTCCTCCATCTCGCATGGAGGCATACGATAGGTCGGCAACGAGATGGGCATCGCACCAGGCGTAAGGTCAATCGTAAAGTCAATCTCGCGCCGAGGAGGTAAACCAGGGATAGTCTTAAAGACTCCAACAAACTCCCTAACCACTGGCGTACCCTCCAGTGTCGGACCATCAATCGGCACAAGTAATGCAGCATAACAATCAACTCGACAGGGCCAACTGACCTGCACTGAGAACGTGAACGCTGTGCCGTCAGGTCCATAGGCGGTCACGATCCGAGCATCGCAATCTATCTCCGCCCTCATCTTGGCGAGCCAATCCATGCCAAGTATAACGTCGTAGTGCCATAGCGGAGCAACAATAAGGTCGACGTGCTCTGTGCTGCTACCCAGATCTATCGCGCAACTCTCACATAAACGTGTGACATCCGAGAAGGTCCCGGTGGCCGTAGTGAGTCTCGTTCCCTTAGTGGGAACAGTATGCAAAGATAGGCGTTTCACCGCCCCACATGAAATGATAGAGATAGTGGACCCAGTGTCCACCAGTAGAGAAACGGGAGTACCATGAATATGAGCCGTGCCCTCGAAGGCCGTCGGTGCCGATATCGACGTCTCTGGTGCCTCAGCAACAAGGGTATGCACACGGGCCTGCTGCTGGCGATTCGGCTGAGGAGCCAGGGGTCGCTGTGGCGGCCTGAAGAACGGCACAGGAGGTCGGAATGAAGGATGTGCAGGAGTGGTCTGTAGCGGCGGAGCTGAAATGGCCTGGGGATAAGGGCGACCCAATCTCTGCGGTGGCGCAAATCCGCTAGCCCTCATGCGCGAGAAGCAGCTCTCGGCAGGGTGTCCTGGTTTCCCGCAAAACGTGCAGGTCACCAACGGGCGTCTCATGGGAGGCACTGGCGCTGCAGCCCTGGGGGGAGAATCGGCTCGAGGCCTCTTGCCTAAAATAGGCCTGCTCTGTGTATCCTGGCGCGGTCTCGCAACCATAGTACCGCGTGATCGGGCCAGACGGTTCACATCCTGCTCGGCCGTCATAGACATGTGGACCAGTGCTGCATAAGTAGGGATAGTGTGGCAGCAAAGCTTCGACCGTATGTCAGGTCGCAAGCCTCCAGTAAATCGTCGCATCCTCATCTGCTCATTGACGAGGATGGTCGGGACAAAGCGGCCCAACTCGGTAAATCGGTGCTCATACTCCGTCACCGTCATGCCTCCCTGCCTGAGGCGCAAAAACTCGTCCTCCCGCTCATGTCGATATGTCTGCGGGTAATACTTCTCGTGGAACCGAGACTCGAAAGCATCCCAAGTCCACACGAAGTCCACTGCGACCGTGCGCAGCACACTGTCCCACCATAAGCTGGCCTCCCTCTCAAACATAAAGGTAGCCAGCTCAACCTGCTCTGCCTCAGAGCAATGTAACATCCGTAGCATCTTGGAGATGCGGTCCAGCCAGAACTCTGCCTCCTCGGGTCTGTGAGAACCCGCAAATAAGGAGGCCTCAAGCGCTGAAATCGCTCGAGTAGACCTCGCGTACCGACATCTCCAGTAGGAGGTGCAACGGGTGCAGGCAGAGGCGCATCCTCACATCGCGCAGGAGGCTCAGAATACTCCTCAGGATGCGCAGACGTAGTAGGTGGAGCCGCACCACCACCGTGGGACAAGGCCTCAGCAATAGTGGCCATCAGATCCTGATGCTGCTGCTGCTGTATCTGCTGCTGCATCTGCTGCTGCTGCTGTATCTGCTCATGCTGCTGCTCTCTGCTCTGCTGCTGCTGCTCTGCATCTGCTGCTGATGCATCATCATCATCAGCTGCTCAAATCTATCAGGCTGTGGAGCAGCCTGGGAATCATGCTGTGCAGCAGATGACGGCCGATACTGCTCTCTGACCGGGGGTGTGTAAGGTGGCTGTCCACCACTAGGACCAGCAGAAGGCTGATCAGATCCCAATCCACGGTCCGTAGGACCGCCACTACCAGAAGGAGTCTGGTCCATAGAGCCGGTCAAACGTAGATGTGCCGTGCTCCGCGTATACTGCCGCGGCATGCCCTATACAACATAGGGTAGATCATTTGTGAGATATAGCACAACACATCATGAGGCACTTACGCATTCCACACATCATCAATACAAAGAGGCTACATGCTTTTCATTTACTCAAAATTGTCATAATACATGGACTACAGAGTTACATGAATCACGACAGAAAATCACATGATAGCCATTACATTCATTACATGAAAACATACAAAGCATGCTACTACCTACTACATTAACAACATAAAAACATAAACCGCCTATCGCGGTAACCAACATAAACAACAACACACAACACATGGATGACTAAGCATCCGAAGTAGGCGGTGGAGGAGGAGCATTCTTATCCTGCGCACAGCACAGGATGGCCTTCAACGTACGGGACATCTTCTTGAAACTTCTCTTTATATAGGCGTCAGTCTCTTCAAGCTTGGCTCGAACTTGTCCAATTTCTTGCTGCAGGGCGGCTTGCCCTTCCTCAAGACGGGCAAATCGCGCATCAAAAGCATCCCGATCTATACCATGCCCCTGAGCCATAGGAGGTGAACTCTCCTCGGTGTCCTGAGCCTCAGGTTCTTCTTCCTGTATGTCATCATCGCCCTCCTCATCACTCTCCTCGCCGGCACTATCCGACTCATCACCAGAGTCGTCGAGTCGGGCTTGCCGCTGTTGAGGGCCGATCTTCATATTCCTGAGTGTCGTTTCACTTATGATTCGGACAGGTGCAAGATCCTCCATATTCAATCTGTAGCCCACATCACGAGCCATCCTGCAAATCAGACGGCCAAATGGGAGCGAAAGATCGTTCCTGGTAGAACGAACGTCATGCACAATCTGAGATAGGATGAACGTGGGCAGGCATATGTCGTCTCTATGTCCCATCTTGTACAAGAAGTCTACCATCAACCGAGTACATTCCGTGCGGTTACCCGATCGTGGATACACGTTGTAGGTGAAAATATGATGGAGTAAACGGAGGTCCTCCGCCATTTTTGTCGACGCAATGCTGTTTCCTCTCCTCCAAGTAACCCGGCGACCACAGAGATATCGCGCGCGCCGATCCCTTTCCCGCGCACTTCTGGAAAAGCTATCACTGGGGTGTACTTGACCACGCGGCAGCTTGGTGATCCGAGCCACTTCATCCACTGTAATCGTGCGTCTAATGCCCCTCACAGAAACAGTAAACTGAAGAGGCTCAACAGATGCGTCCACGATATGAGCATAGAAGGCGCGAACCGTGTTCTCACATGCAGGCGACTGGCCATCAAACATAGAATTCCAACCGATGTCCACCAGGCGGTCCATCAGTGGGTGTAGCCCGAACATCCTTTCATCTACATGAGCTTCAAACACAACTTTGCGGCCCGCAAAGCGCCCATATTCCATGCCAATCGGGTAAGCATTTCTGGCGGGATGGTCGGGATCCAGGTCTCGCTTCGACCTAAACTCCCGCACGTTGCTTGGGCCGGCCCCGACGTCGGATCTTCTTCGGGAATGGGCTGGCCTACTTGGGCCGGCATCATCAGCCGCGGTTTTCCTCTTTCCCATGAGAGATAGGATGGAGGAAAGAGAGAAAATGGTGGCCACCACACCAAAGAGGGCCATGGAAATTTGCCCAAAATGGGGTTTAAGGGGCTGATCTCTTTGCTCCACCACAAATAACAATCCAATGGGTGTGGGAGGAGCCCAAGAGGTAGGAAATGATGAAGAAACAAGAAGGAAGTGGGATGGGTTAGTATCTTACCCGATTTTGAGCTCCAAGGAGGGATATGAGAGCTCCAACTTGAGAAAATGGGGAAAGGGAGAAGCTAGGGCTGTTGTGGAAGGTTGGCATGGGTGAGATATGGAAGAAAAATGAAAGATTTGGAGGTTGGAGGGATGGGTTTTTGGAGAAAATCGAAAATGGGGTGGAGGTGCTTGAAAAGGGGGGTGAAATGGAAAGAGGGGTGCTCCAGCCCTATTTATGCTAATCAAACCACAAAACCGCACGTGCCAGCGTGTGTAGGGGGTTGGGCCGACCAACCCCATGGCCGGAATCCCACCAGAACGTCGACCGGGCGGCGGCGCGCCGCCCGACCCGCGGCGCCGCCGCGGCCGGACTTGGCCGGAGCCGCGCTGCCGCGGCCTGGCCCACCTTGGCACGTGCCCAGGGTGCTGAATGCACCCTGGCTCAGTTTAAAAGCTTAACAGATTAACGTGGGGGGCCCACGGACTCCGTTCGGCTCCAGAACGGTCAGTTTCCGAGAAATTCTGAACCAATCTGATTTTTCCTGATTTTTAAGGAATTATTTTTGGTGGAGTGTGACCATGACACGTCAATAGACGGTCAAGGGGTGATTTGGAGTCCACGTGTGCGGTCAGGATCGAGTACAGACACGATCAACGCGTACGTTTCTAACGAATTTCACCAAACGGTGAAATCGGGGGACTCTAGGACTGTTTCTAAAATTTTGCGCACCCTCCTAAGTATAATGCGTCAGCGTACGTAGTGGGGACATAACTCAGGTCTGGTTTTAATCAAAATCATGCTCTGATACCAACTTGTAACGCCCTGAAATTCGGGGGTCGAGTATGAACCCAACTCCCGAGTTCCAACGCATCACTTATGCAACATACACAATGCCGGTTAAATGTTGTCTGAGTTAGCGCAATAAACATGAATGAGATTAAACCAAAACAGTAATTCATACTCCAATTCAATTGCATTTAAAAGCAGCGGAAGACTGAAATTTTATATTCAGTATGTAAAGTAACAAAATTTTTGAACTCCAGAGTATGAGTACTAGCTGAGCACCAATATACATGTAATGTTTGTAAGTCAAAAAAACCCAAAATACATCCTCAAAAGAGGCCCCGAGAATCCCGCGATGCAGCCGGCCTAGGCGTAGCCGTCAGAGTACTGCATGAAGGAGAACTCCTCCTGGTCCTCATCAACGTCGGGCTCTGGCTCCTGAACCAAGGCGCCCTCTAAACCTGCGACAGAGTCTGGTTGGTGTGTACAACACCGTCCCGTAACGTGGGAGTGAGTAGCTAACTCAGTGGAACAATAATGCATAAGTTAACATGTTATCAAATCAACCAAGCAGTAATGATAAAGCAGTACAAATCAAACATTTCTAACTACTCTTGTTAAATGCAAAAATGATATGACATGATGCTGTATGCCCTTGCCAAACCACCCTCAAGCGACATCATCTTACGTTCGCGAATGCTTACTCCCTCAGTGCGCCACATCTACAAAGCACATGCGGTGCGATGATGCTCATGATTACCAAGTTTTTATTAGTCCATTTCAAACAGCAGTATTGGGAAACTAAGGTACCTCCCTTGTATCATTCCCAAACATGATCCATTCTAGGGTCGTCAATCCTAGTTATTCTCATACGATGTTATGGTTTGAGAAGCGTAGTGAAGGCATCGCAAAGGGCTCGTCACCCGTCAGCGCGGATACAGATCTCACCGTATGCGGCTCAATTGCTGGCCGTCAGCTCGAGTACAGGTCTCACCGTACTCGGCTCAATCACTAGCCGTCAGCTCGAGTACAGATCTCACCGTACTCGGCTCAACTCACACTCTAGTTGCTGTGAAAGACTCGTCGCCAATCACAGACCCTTGGAGTGTACTCGGTGATACTGCGGAGGACTCGTCGCCCGTCAGCACGAGCACAGATCTCACCGTACTCGGCTCTCGCCGAAGTATCGACAGCTCGAATACAGTGTCCCATACCACCGTATTCGGCTCACGAGATAGTTGCGCAATGGTCACTACGGGGAGGCACATGGCCCCAGCATAGGCCGACAGCTCGACCACGGTGTCCCATACCACCATGCCCGGCTCATGCGTCTTAGCGGATCTAGGTACCATGGTTAAACAGGAATCACCACTGGTAAGTTTGGTACCCTAGGTTCAAGCAGTAGTGACCAAACAGGATGAACACACAACTACACTTCGGTTTCATTGGCGAGCCTGACTAGCTCGAGCGCACCACAAGTTGAGCGATATGGAGCGCAAAAGCACTCCGCGTGGCCAACCACTATCGCCAACCGAAGTACGACTCGGGTTCGCCGGACCCGTCCTTTGTGGCGACATGAATCTCAGCCACAATCACAAGTCTGGTACCGAGTGTTTGGACTATATTCATAGTCCCAAACTCAAACAGTTTTCATCGTTAGCAGGTGGAATAAAGCATGATAAACAAGCAATACAAGCATGTTAGTAGGCATGTTATAAAGCATGAAGTAAAACATGAAGTCAAGCATGTTGCAAAGCATGTTGTAATACATGTAATAAAGCACTATCCCCATAGGGATACAATTGTGTGTGCATTACAATTAAGTGGTTGCGGTGAACTACCGCATGGAGGGGGTCCTACATGTCTCTAAGGGAGTTGGAAAACCCATATCAGCGCCTATCTAAGGCACTAGTACATACACATGTACACATACATGCACTTATACAAACACTTAGAATACACTTTTCCAACATACATGACGTATGTTAGGCAAGTTCGTGATTGGGCTGTCCCTAAGCCTCGAGAGTATTTTTCCCGTGTATATCATAATCATACGGCAAATAATCATCACAATTATATTTCCAAAATCCGCACGTATGCGGAATTTCTGGAATACACAATTTCCACATATATGACATTTACACATGAACATGTATTTTTGCGATCCCTTTCGCCAAACTAGCATTTTATCCACACATGATATAATCAAACATTAAATAAACATGTTAAACATTTTCTCAACAAAAATACGTATACGGTATTTCTACGTATATCAAGAGTATGTAAAATTCCATATTCTTTATCGCTAATCGAAACAGGAAACGGAAAGCACTTTGTACATGTGCATTTGCATGCAGATCATGAATCTATCATTATCTGACATTGAAAGCGTTGAAAACCGTAACTTATACGCTTAAAGTCCTCACCTCAGCCCTTGGAATTCCAATGAATCAGCAAGAGGGTTGGTGCTTCCGTATACGGGAGTTTCCTAGCCTAAAGAGCGCATTCAATTAGTCTTTCCTTAACCTATCACTAATCAAGCTCAAATCAGACCTAGGGTTAGGGTTTCTTACCTTCAAATGGGGTGGAAACCGCCGGGAAATCCCCTGGAATAGAGCGGTGTAGGCCGTGGGAGAAGTGGAAGCAGCAGGAGGAAGATCGGCCTCGATCTCCACAAGTTTCTCTCTTTTTTTCTCTCTTTCTCTCTTAGGGTTTGGACCCAAATTCGTATGGCTGTGAGAGGGGCTGTTCTAAGCCCCTTTTATAGCCTAGAACATATCCAAAATAGACTCAGGTTCAAGGGTGGCTGCATATATAGGCAGTTCGCCACTTTCCAAGCTCAAAAGGGGTGTTCTGGTAGCCCTCTTTGAGCCAAACGTCAGACTTAAGCTCACCCTCTGTGGATCTACGTGGGATTACGTTTTCGGCTCGATCGGATTCCCAGATCGCACGTGGCGGACCACTTTCAGTTCAACGGTCCGTGGGCCACGATCAGAATTTCTGAGTACATGTAAATGTTCCTGAAATTTTCTTAATCCGAGGGTGTAATTTGGTCTGATTCCGACGGTCAGGTTGCTTAATACTGACGCGCAACCGAAAGGTGCCAGATCACTATTCCAGATATTTTCATTTGGATGGAAATAGTGTTTTTCACACTCCCTCGCTCCGGAGTGAAAACAATGGCCGTGGGACATCGGAATCATCTGATTTTTGAGATGATTGTCAAGCCCAGTGGGGCGGTCCTGGTTCCTTAGCTTCGTGTTAATCGGACTCCCGATGTGCGATCTAGACCTCATACGAAGTTTCGTTTCAGTCCCGAGAGCAGACGGGTAATGAGTTTGGCTCTAGACTTTAGGGTAACCTAGAGTCACCAATTCTGCAAGTTTTGGGTCTTGCAGATCGTATTTAAAGCGATCCCAACGGATTTCATGATTAACCGAGTTTAGTACTTAGTTAACTTTGTTAAATTTCTAAAGGATTTAACCCTATGTGATTTCTGGTCGAGGTGGTACTCGGCCCAATGTACGGAAATTTTCAGGTCGTTACACTATCATTATCTGACATTGAAAGCGTTGAAAACCCTAACCTATGTACCTAAAGTCCACACCTTTTGTCGTAGAATCGCAACGGAATCGATAAGGGTTGTTGAGCTTCCGTATACGGGAGTTTTCTAGCCTAAAGAGCGGAATCGGTTAGCCTTTACTCAACCTACAACCTACATACTTCAAATCAGACCTAGGGTTAGGGTTTCTCACCTTCAAACGGAGTGGATACCGTCGGGAGAGCGCCTGGAATGAGGCGGTGTGGGCCGTGTGATGGCAGGGAACGACGGCAGGGAGATTCTCCCACTTCTCCCTCACTTTCTCTCTCTTTTCCCTCTCTCAATTCCAAATTCGTATGACTGCCATGAGAGAGGGTTTAAGGTCCTTATATAGTCTCAAAACTCACCGAAATAGACTCCTGTTCAAAGGTTACTGCTAATATAGGTATTTCGTCACTTTTCCAGCTCAAAAGAGAGGTTTTGGTGGCCCTCCTTGAGCCAAACGTCAGACTTAAGCTCACCACACATGGATCTACGTGGGATTACGTTTTTGACTCGATCGGATTCCCAGATCGCACGTGGCGGACCACTTTCAGTTCAACGGTCAGTGGGCCACGATCCAAAATTCCAAGTACATGTAAATGTTCCTGAAATTTTTCTTAATCCAAGGGTGTAATTTGGTCTGATTCTGACGGTCTGGTTGCTTAATACTGATGCGCAAGCAAAAGATGCCAGATCACTATTCCAGATATTTTAATTAGGATGGGAATAGTGTTTTTCACACTCCCTCGCTCCGGATCGAAACGAATGGCCGTGGGACATCGGCTGGATCTGATTTTTGAGATGATTGTCAAGCCCAGAGGGGCGGTCCTAGTTCCTTAGCTTCGTGTTAATCGGACTCCCGATGTGCGGTCTAGACCTAATACGAAGTTTCGTTTCATTCCTGAGAGCAGCCGGGAAATGAGTTTGGTTCTAAACTTTAGGGTAACCTAGAGTCATAGATTTTGCAAGTTTTGGGTCTTGCAGATCGTATTTAAAGCGATCCCAACGGATTTCATGGCTAATCGAGTTTTGCACTTAGTTAACTTTGTTAAATTTCTAAAGGATTTAATCCTAATTGTTTTCTGGTTGAGATGGTACTTAGGCCTTTGTAGTTTGTATATAAAGTGATCCAAGTTTTACTACTTAGCTAGTTTAAGTTAGTGTCTAGGGCGAAAGTGCTTTGAAAAATTGAAAGCATAAGGTAGTGAAGGGTGGGATTTGTGAAGAAAATGGTTTAAAGAGCAATTTTAGACTGTGGGATTGAGTTTTGACAAGTTGATAAGGTCTTAGGATCAACCCATTGCCCAAGGACATCTAATCCCAGGTTGGCAAAAATCTGGGATGTTACACTCCTGCACGCATCAATCGTGCATAAGCTTATAGAAAGCTTAAAGGGCGGTGTAAGGTGTGTGACAATGGTGCTCCGAAGAAATAGGAGGATGCAAAGGGAACCATGAATGATACCAATGCCACTAGCCATACCGATGCTAAGCTATGAATACAGAAGTCGTACCAAGGCTATGCAATGCAATACATGAGTACTCGACGCCATACCAAGGTGATGCAACGGAGGCTTATACAGCTAATGCAAATGCAATGTGAAGTAATGTCAGTCCTCATATTTAATCCACATATCAAGTACAGTTCCATCATAAGGAATCCAACGGGGTCAAGTACATTGTAGGATGACTGTCGAGTTTGTAAGACTCACACCGTCAAACAAGCGTAAGAGACCTCACTACCCGCCTGTGGATAGCCAATCACCAGTGAGGCTCGACCGTAGCAGACCCATTCACGAGCTGGTCAAACTCAGCCTAGCTGTTGCCCTCTTACTCAGGCGGGTAAGGCCAAACCCCATCCCAACCGAGCTCACAACAGTGGGAGTCGCGGCCTAACGGTATCAAGCACTAGGGCGCTCATGATTTTCACTCGGTCTCGGCGTTGAGGTCTCTCCTCGGTACCATGGAAGTTTAGGGGCTTTCACCCAGGGACATCCTATGCACCCCAAATGGTCAAGAATCATTTCTGGTGTCCACACACGGCCATCCACGATATAGCTGTGGAGGCTACGACCCTGATGAAGCAAGGGCGAATATCCACATGCTATGCAATGCCAGATGCATGAATCACACAATCATTCATGCATCAATCCCAAGCATCCATCGTGCTCAACAGGGTAAACTCCATCCCTCAAGGGAATACCAAAATGTCCTACACAATGGCACAACCATGGCCAATCATACTGTAACATCCCGGATTTTTGCCAACCTGGGATTAGACGTCCTTAGGCAATGGGTCGATCCTAAGACCTTATCAACTTGTCAAAACTCAATCCCACAGTCTAAAATCGCTCCTTAACCCATTTCCTTCACAAATCCCACCCTTCACCACCTTTTTCCTTAAATTTTCTAAGTACTTTCACCATAGACACTATCTTAAACTAAGTAGTATAACTTGGATCACTTTATATACAAACTACAAAGGACTAAGTACCACCTCAGACAGAGATCTTACAGGACTAAATCCTTTAGAAATTTGGCGAGATTTAGCTAGTGTTAAACTAGAGTGCCTGTGAAATTAGCACCAATCACTTTAAATACGATCTGCAAGACCCAAAACTTGTAGAATCATCGATGCTACAGTACCCTATAATCTAGGATCACTCTCATTACCCGGTTGCTCTCGGGAGCATCTTGAAACTCTGTATCGGATCTGGACCGCATGTCGGAAGTCCGATTAACACGAAGTTAAGGAACTAGGACCGCCTCGCTGGGCTTGATAATCATCTCAAAAATCAGGTCCAGCCGATGTCCCACGGCCATTCGTTTGGATCCGGAGCGAGGGAGTGTGAAAAACACTATTCCCTTTCCAAAATAAACATCTGGAATAGTGATCTGGCACCATTCACTTGCGCATCAGTATTAAGCAACCTGACCGTCAGAATCAGACTAAATTACACCCTCGGATTAAGAAAAATTTCAGGAACATTTACATGTACTTGGAATTTCGGATCGTGGCCCACTGACCGTTGAACTGAAAGTGGTCCGCCACGTGCGATCTAGAAATCCGATCGAGTCGAAAACGTAATCCCACATAGATCCATGTGTGGTGAGCTTAAGTCTGACGTTTGGCTCAAGGAAGGCCACCAGAACCTCTCTTTTGAGCTGGAAAAGTGACGAAATACCTATATTAGCAGTAACCCTTGAACAGGAGTCTATTTCGGTGAGTTTTGAGACTATATAAGGACCTTAAACCCTCTCTCATGGCAGCCATACGAATTTGGGATTTGAGAGAGGGAAAAGAGAGAGAAAGTGAGGGAGAAGTGGGAGAATCTCCCTACTATCGTTCCCTGCCACCACACGGGCTGCACCATCCCTTTCTTGACGCCTTTCCCGGCGTTTCCGGCGTCGTTTCTAGGTAAGAAACCCTAACCCTAATCTATTTTGGGGTTTAGACTGTTGTAGGTTGTGAAATAGCTAACCTATTTCGTTCTATAGGTTGCCAAACTGCCGAATACGGAAGCTTAGCATACCTATCGACTCCGTTACGATTCTACGACAAAAGGTGAGGACTTTAAGTGTATAGGTTACGGTTTTCAACGCTTTTAATGTCAGATAATAATAGATTCATGATCTGCATGCAATTGCACATGTACAAAGTGCTTTCCGTTTCCTGTTTCGATTAACGTTGTAGAATATGGAATTTTACATACTCTAAGTATACGTAGAAATACCGTATACGTATTTTTTTTGGAAAAATGTTTGACATGTTTATTTAATGTATGATTATACAATATATGGATAAAATACTAGTTTGGCGAAAGGAATCGCCGAAATATATGTTCGCTTGTAAATACTACGTATGTTGAAATTGTGTATTTTAGAAATACCGCATATGTGTAAATTTTGGAAATACAATTGTCATGATTATTTGCTGTATGATTATGGTATACACGGATAAAATACTCGCTTGGCTAAAGGATAGCCCTAATACATTGTTTGCTAACATGCACCATGTATGTTATAATAGTGTATTCTAAGTGTTTGTGAAAATGACTGAATGAGTATAGAATTCTCATTCGTGCTCGCCATGACTAATTGTCATGGATTCATGATTGATGTATTGGCGATACCCCTTTGACGAAAGGATTTGCCCTAAGTCACGTCACGACCAATATACACGATATATGCTAAAATGTGTGGCCCAAGTGTTTGTGGAAATAGCTGAATGAATATGGAATTTGGATTCCTGCTTGCCATGACTATCCGTCATGGGTGTACGCGTGTTATGATTGGGGCAACTCCCTAGTGAAAGGATTTGGCCTAATGCCTATGTGATCGACATATGTCATGTATGTTGATGTATGTTTGTTTAAGTGTTTCTTGAAATGTCTGAATGAGTAGTAGTTAACAAATTGTAATGTATAAGGGTGTTGAGATATGATTCTCAACCTCTTTTAACTATGTGTATGATCTCCTTGGATAGTTGTGTGATTAGGAATTGAACATGTGTAAACTCATGCTTGTGTTGTGATTCATAATATGCTCAACTGCTTTTATGATTTTATCTATGTAATGCATATGTCGAATTTATATTTACATTGTATGATCCGTCATGGGTGATGGGGGAGCGGAGCAACGAGTGCGTGCAACAGCCCTGGCAGCCCTAAACGGATAATACCAGATCTTGATTGTATGAGTTGAATCTTGATCCATTACTGCTTTATCTATCTGCAATTGATTGTGTTTGGGGCTATGCTTATGGCCCAGGCAATCGGTAACGGGATTGAATTCGTGGCTGAGATTCATTTGCCACGTGGGATGTGTTCGATGAACTCGAGTCGTGTGTTGCCTGTCGGCAGTGGCTAGGCCACACGAAGTTGTTTATGCACTTCATTTCGTGCAGCTCAACGGGCGATCGTGCTAGTCGAGCTCATCAAGTAACCCGATCTGTCTTATGCATGTTCACCCTGTTTGGACGCTACCGCTTGAACCTAGGGTACCAAACTTACCAGTGAAACCCCTTTTAACCATGGTACCTCGATCCGCTAAGATGCATGAGTCGGGCATGGTGGTATGGGACACCATGGTCGAGCTGTCGGCCTACGCTGGGGCCATGTGCCTCCCCGTAGTGACCATTGCACAACCAAACTCGTGAGCCGAATACAGTGGTATGGGACACTGTATTTGAGCTGTCGATACTTACGGCGAGAGCCGAGTACGGTGAGACCTGTACTCGTGCTGACGGGCGACGAGTCCTCCGTAGTATCTTCGAGTATACTCCAAGGGTCGGTGATTGGCGACGAGTCTTTCACAGCGACTAGAGTATGAGTTGAGCCGAGTACGGTGAGACCTGTTCTCGAGCCGACGGCTAGTGATTGAGCCAAGTACGGTGAGACCTGTACTCGAGCTGACGGTCAGCAATTGAGCCGCATACGGTGAGACCTGTATCCGTGCTGACGGGTGACGAGCCCTTTGTGATGCCTTCACTACGCCTCTCAAACCAAAATATCGTATGAGATTAACTAGGATTGACGACCCTAGAATGGATCATGTTTGGGAATGATACAAGGGAGGTACCTTAGTTTCCCAATACTGCTGTTTGAAACAGACTAATAATAACTCGGTAATCATGATCATCATCGCATCACATGTGCTTAATAGATGTGGCGCACTGAGGGAGTTAAGCATTCGCGAACGTAAGATGATGTCGCATGAGGTGGTTTGGCAAAGGCATACAATATCATGTCATTTCATTCTCGCACTTAATAAGAGTAGTTAGAATTGTTTGATTTGTACTGCTTTATCATTACTGCTTGATTGAATTGATAACATGTAACCTATGCCTTATTGTTCCACTGAGTTAGCTACTCACTCCCATGATACGGGACGGTGTTGTACACACCAACCAGATTTGTTGAGTTTTAGGTGATGGCGATGCTTGTGAAGCAGAGCCGGACTACTTCTATGATGATAGGAGGAGTTCTCCTATCTATATCTCTCTAGCAGGTCAATGAAGACCTGATATTGTATTGACGGGGCTATGGTACTTGGGACAGGAGACATTACACTTCCTCACATTTGGTATATTTTAGAACTGTACTTGTAATTATTTAACCTGGTAATGTTATCACACTCTGGAGACTCATCATAGTTTATATATTTTATCTATCTATCACAGTCTTCCGCTTGCAAATTTAACTATCTCTAGAGTATGATATGCTGTTTTGGCTTAATCTCACTCATGTTCAATGCACGAATACAGTCAACATTCAATCATCATTCATTTTGTTGCGTAAGTGATGTTCTAGAACTCGGGAGTTGAGTTTATGCTCGACCCCCGATTTTCAGGGTGTTACACATACCTCAACCAAGCATGCATATGATGCGTATGTGAGTATTCCATAAAGATGAATAGGGGTGCCAATGATGTGAAGATGAACTCTCTACCTAACCATGAAGGGTCTAGGTACTTAACCAATTCCTCATAAGGAATATATAACTTCTAGTGGGGGCCCATTTACCTGGGGTAGCCCACGAGACTAATCATAAAGCTATGAGCCTAAATAATATGGAGATGGGCCTAGCAAGAGACTAAGGTGGGCATTCAACCACACTTAAATACAATGGGCCTAGAGAGGTCCAAATGGGGACATTTAACCACCATTGCCCTAAGGCATCCAACCACAAACTATAAGCTACAAGGCCAAAGGCTCACATCCAATCCATGTACATAACAACATGGGTCAAAGGAAGGGAATCAAGGCCCAAAGCCCAAGTTCCAATGGTCATCAAATCCATGCATTTAGTTGGACTGAATGGGCAACCCATGAGCATAAAAACATGACCCAAAAATAAGTCTAAGTTGGGTGAAATGGGCCCCACTACATCAACCCAATAACTAGTAATTTAAGTGGGTATTCAAGGGCCCAAATTCACCTTTTTCCTCAGCCCATATGTCCAGCAAATAGTGGAAGGTCAGCCCAACATATGGTTGGCCAAGGTGGAATATTCCAGCCCAATCTGGGCCCACTAGAAAGTCCCAAAATCTGGTATAAGTTTGGGTCCCACAAGTGGTACAATGGGTGGCCCAATCATGCATCCATTGAGTCAAAAAATTATTCTAAGAAATAGGTGAGCAATAAGTACCCAAATCCCTCAATGTGGTGGACCCCCAATTCCAATAAAAATTCAGCCATACATTGTATACTTAATGCCCAATGGTTGGACTTTCAATCCACTTAATATTTTGGGCCTGTTGAAGCCCAAAAACTAGTCAAAATAGGTGGGAATCAATCCCATAGGGGTTGGTAAATATCAAAAAGGGCTCCACCAGATGGAGGAATGGCATTTACCACTCAATACCAAGTAGGCCTGCTGTTGGAATGTAGGCCCAGCAGCAGCCCAAGTGTGGGCGTCCCAAGGGTGGGATGACCCAAGCCATGGACGGCCTGGCCACATACGTCAAAGGTGGGCTCCACACGTACAAGGTGGGCCCCACATGGGACGTCCACTCAGGGTGAACCCAACCTCCACGTGGGCCACCCAAATGGGGAAGGATGGCGTGAATGAAAAACATACATCATGGTGGGCCTGGCCAAGGACAACCAGCTCATGGTGGACGTCCATCATGGACGACTGGTCCAGCTAGTTGGCCCCATAAAAATGGTCCCAAGGGCCTCTGAAAACATCATAGGGTGGGCCCCACAGACATGCACAAAATCCCCAATGGGCGGGACCCAATAAGTTCCACAATTACAAAGAAGACAACAAGGTAGAAATAAAAATTCTGTAACATACATGCTGCTGTCCTGATTTTGGGCACTCCAAAGGAGTGGGTCTAGGGCCTCTAAAATTCTTGAAATGGAGGGCCAAGGTCCCTCATCATGTATACAACAAGATGGGACCCAGAAAGGTGGCCCACCATTTGAGAAAATATTTTTAAATTATGGTTTTATGGGACAATGTTGCTGGACTGCACAACGAAAATTTCCTGTAGTCCACCATGTTGGCCCACCCTTTTGGAGGCTCAAATGGGGTCAGTTGGGGTTGATTTAGTATGTTTATAGGTGGGATATACACCTTTAAGAATCATATATTACATGGTACCAATCTCCCCACCAAATGACCAAAAATCAGGCCCTAAGATGGCCCAAAAATATGTCCAGACAGTTCTGGACAGCAACATATGTCTGATAAAAATAAATTCTAAACACTATTTAAATGGAGATTTAACCCCAAAAAATCATGTTGTGGTCCAGCCAAGTGGGCCCCACAAACATCCAAGCCATCCCACCATCCAAAACATCCTTACATGCACCCCTTTTGATGCATTTAGGGGCCATATGTCTAAGGGATGGACTGTCCAAAAATGTCCTCCCACTTTGGATGGTTTGGATCTTGTTGGTCCAAAAGGTGGGCCACACACTCATGATCAAAGACTTATTAGCAAGCAGAAAAAAAGATCGGCCACAAAGGGAAGGGTTTCCTCCTCATTGAGGCCCTTCCCCTCATCACACAAGCAATATTATCCACTATTACATGATACATACAAAATCTACATGATTAAAGGCTATTAACTTGGGATCTATGGTGGAGATCCAATCTCCACCAAGGATCAAGGGTCTAAATGACCCAAGGATCCCTGATCTAAGGAAGGAAAGAGTATGAAGGGATCTATGGAGAATGGTCTCTTGCATGCACATGCATGCAATGTAGGATAGGCTACAAGCCATATCCATGGAGTCTTGGGGCCACCATCATAACTTGATGGGTGCCACAAGCTCCAACAAGAGAAGAAAGATGAAGAATAAGAAAGCACTAAAGAAATCTAAAATTTGCATGTACACCCACCTAAGGATCAAGCTTTTAATCTACACCACCATGATCTACAAGCTCCAATGAAGGTGCTTCTATGGGTGAGATGATCTAGAAAGGGTAGGATTGGAGGGGATTAGAGGGAGAAGGGGCTGGAGAAAATGGAGAGGGTTGGACGGTTTGGGGTTGCTAGCAAGAGAAGAGAAGAGAGAGATAAATGAGAGGGAAAGAGAGAGAGAGAGAGAGAGAGAGAGAGAGAGAGACATTTTAAGTGGAGTAATGATTATTTCTCGAAAAGAGGCATGCCTAGAGAAGAGAAGCAATGATGGGGCTATGGTGATATAAACAATGTTGCTAGGGTCTA
This sequence comes from Magnolia officinalis, assembly GCA_021015155.1. Taxonomy (NCBI): domain Eukaryota; kingdom Viridiplantae; phylum Streptophyta; class Magnoliopsida; order Magnoliales; family Magnoliaceae; genus Magnolia; species Magnolia officinalis. The sequence goes on from JAJHSJ010001405.1 coordinate 33,801, forward strand.
GGCTTTATAGAAAATCTAATCCTAGGCATGACATCATCACTATATGGGAAAACATGCAAGGCCATGGTGAGGTCCACCAATCACACATAAATGGTCCAAATCGAACGTTGCCCATAACTCATGAAGTACACGTCGGATTTACGCACGGGACATGGCATTAGAACTGCGGCACCGATATGGACAAGATGGCATAGGTTTCAGGTCAATCCGAGTAGGGTCTACGTGACCGAACTTGAGGATGACCACAGACACTATACGTAGGTCGCGTGTCGCTGGACTTCGATCAGTAGGACCGTGAGACCCAAAGGAACGACATGCACACTTGGGTTAGGGTCTTACAATGTGCATTCTGCATTTCATCATTTCTGTTATTCACATTTGTCTTCCATCTTTGAATACATACTTGATTATTCAGTATCGTCTCCATCCTCGTCATGGGTCTATTCCATTTGCATTCCTTATGACTTCCATTGCTTTGTGGTATCATATCCAAATTCCCATGGTTAAAGCAACGTAGTCCGAGCTCCCTTTCCGAAATACAAATTTAAATATGATGAAGCTTGATTTAAGACCTAAGCAGCGAGGTGATTAGGAAGTTGTTCCTAATAGAGATGTTAACATAGATGACATCTTTGCTGACTTGGAAGAATCAGAAGATACCAATAACTCAGACTTCCAGCCTTCACAATTTTCAGAGAGGTTAGAAAGCTTAGAGAAGAAGGTGGACAACTTGCATGTCTCTCAAGAAGTATTACTTCAAAATCAAAAACAACAAATGAAGTACATGAAAAAGTACTTTCATCATTTCAGTTTGAGTTTGAAGATTAATGATCCCGATATGCCTGCACCGTCCTCTTCTAGCTCTGACTGAAAATACTTTAAATTATGGTCTGTAACAACTTAAATTCTCTTTTAAATTATTTACATCATCACGATAACTCTTTCTTCTCATACATTTGGATAATATGTTATGGTTAATGTTTAATGCATTTTTATCCTTATGTTTGTTGCTCATATCTTTGATTATATCTTATAATGTTTCATTTTTATGTCTTCCTTGTCAACTTCTGACAAAATGGGGAGAAATATATATTTATATTTGGATGGATATGATCATCACAAACACATCTCTTTCACATTTATGAGCACCGACACTTGCATGCACATTCTATGGAATTATATATATATATATATATATATATATATATATATATATATATATATATATATATATATATATATATATATATATATATATATTGCAGCATGTGATATATGTGACTAAGTGCTCAAGGGGAGTTTTTGTATGAATAATCTAAGGGGGAGTAACAAGATCCAAGATATCTTTGGGGATGACTCAAATGTTCCTTTGGATCATAGATTGTATGTGTATAATGTGTTATTGAGATGTTGTAATATGTTGTGATGAGTTGTATAAATTTTATGAGTATGTTTTGTCATGAATTTGACAAAGGGGGAGATTGTAAGTGTTTATACTCAAGCACAATTTAGTTTGTCAAATTTCGTAGTCCTGTAAGGATATCTTGGACAAAAATTCATGGTTTGGAGATTGGAACACTTCGTATGAGTCAACCATCAGGTGGTATAACCCTAGATTGACCATAGGTTAGGTGTATTTCACACACCATTAAAATGATCATCTTTTATGTAAAATACACTTAAGTTAGGCCAGCCCAACATTTAGTTCGGCCAGCCTAACTGACTTCGGCTAACCCTACATTATTCGGGCAAATAGATAGATCTGAAAAGATTTTTCCATGGCATGTTCGGCTAGCTGAACATGACCTTCGGCCAACCCGAGCTGGGTTCGGTCAAGTTTCCAACAACGATGTATTTTCAAATTTTAGGCATATTGGCCAGCCGAATTTTTAAAAGATATTATCCCATGAAATTCAAGTGCCATTGGAATGAGATTCCTGAAATCTGTCTAGCTGAACCAACCCTCGGGCCAGCCGAACTTCCAAATCGTTGGCTATAAATAGAGGCTCTCTCTTACACTTCAAAGCACGAAAATTCATAGATCTATCTTGTGTTAAAAAGAGTGAAAGTCCAAGCCTCCTTAAGCTATTTGCACTATAATTTTTATATTTGTTTTAGCTAATTCTATTCTTTCTCTCAAGTTAGTTTAAACTGTATTAATAAAGTAATCCATACTCTACTTGAGTAATAGATAATTGAATTTACAACATTAGGGTATCATTCATTTCATTGAAAATATATTAGATCCATTTATTCCTTTTTGGGTTGAACTCATACATGACTTCATCTACGTCCCACGAAAAAGATCGCTGCATTCAAGCTACAGCTACGACTTCGACTCGCCAATCGAAGATAAGTATTGTCTTTATATTTAATTCAGTTTTTGAGTTTTTCTAAGATAGCCCGAAAATCTCAGCGGGTTTGTTTGTGGTGATCCCGTGAAAATCACAAAGTGGGTTTTATTGTGATAGCTCGTGAAAATCGCATTAATTGTATCAGGTTGTTAAGGTGACCATGGGAAAACCTTGAGATAGTGAAAGCCAAAATTATGAGAGTAGTAATTTTGGGAGTGGAGTAGGTTGCATTTATGTACTGAACCACTATAATTCTTTTTGGCATTGTGGTGATTGCTTTTTATTATTTGTACGCCTATCTTGTGCTTCATTTGCTCTTGTTGTAGTTTGATATTTTGATTTCAAAGACGTCATGAAATAAGGTTGTCCTGCCTAAATCCTTCAAGTGAAGGTTGTCCTACGAACTATTTGATATCAAGAATTCAATACTTTAAGCGATTGAGTTTATTTAATTTACTATTCTGCATTGAATCAAAATATTTGGCATAGTCCTATTCACCCCACCTCTAGGACATCTTTATCTCGTCCTTTCAAACTTAAATTTGATGAAACTTGAATTGAAACTCGAGCAGCGAGGTGATAAGGAAGCAGTTCCTGATGAAGATGTCAACATGGATGACATTTTTGCTGATTTAGAAGAATTAGGAGATAGAAAGGACTCGGACTTCCAGCCTTCACAATTTTCTGAGAGTTTGGAGATCTTAGAGAAGAAGGTGGATGATTTGCATGTTTCACTGGAAGCATTACTTCAAAATCAGAAACAACAAACGAAATACATGAAAAAGTACTTTCATCGTTTTAGTAGGAGTCTGAAGATCTATGATCCTAATATACCTGCACCCTCCTCTTCTAGCTCTGATTGATCAATTTTATTATGGTTTGTAATAACTTTAATTCTCTCTTTTTGGATTATTTGCACTAAGATGATAACTCCTTTCCCTTACATACATCTGGATGATATCTAATATAAATCTATTTTGTATGTTATTATATTAATTATCTACTTAAATGCTTTATTTATTTTATTTCTTCCTTTGTCAACTTCTGACAAAAATGGGGAGAACAGATATGGATAAATATGTGGATATGATCATGAGCACATATCTCTCTCACATTGAATAACATATGAGCACCTACACTTGCATACATAAATTCTATGAGATTATATATATATTTTTTGTTGCATGTGATATATGTGACTAAGTGCTCGGGAGGAGTTTCATATGCATGATTTATGGGCAACTAACAAGTTCCAAGATATCTCTGGTGGTGCACTAATGTTCCTTTGAATCATTGATCATATGTATATAATGTGTTATTAAGATGTTATAATATATTGTGATGAGTTGTATGTTTGTATGAGTGAGTTTTGTCATGAAATTGACAAAGGGGGAGATTGTAAGTGCTCATACTCAAGCACAATTTAGTTGTCAAATTTCGTAGTACTGAAAGGATTGCAAGTTCTTATGAAGATTCGCTTCAACAACTCATGAAGATATATCATCGACTCGATCAAGCATCTTAGGGAAGACTCAACATCTCAAGTCATGAAAGTACATGCTTCGAAGATCAGAACACCCTGTATGAGCCAACCATTAGGTGGTATAACCTTAGATTGACCTTAGGTTAGGTGTATGTTTCATAGCGTCTTAATGATCATGTTTTATATTAAAACACACTCAAGTTAGGCTAACCCGACATTTAGTTCGGCTAGCTGAACATGACTGTTCAGCTAGCTTGGACTTGTTCGGTCAAGTTTCTAGCAAAGGCATGTTTTCGGATTTCAGGCACATTGGGCAAGCCGAACTTGGGCTTGGGCCAGCCGAATTTTGTAAAGATCTTATCCAAAGAAATTTGAAGATCTGTTGGAACAAAATCATTGGAATTCGGCTAGCCGAACGAACACTCAAGCCAACCAAATTTCCAAATCCTTTGGCTATACATAGAGGGCTTCTCTCATTCTTTTACACAACGAAAGTTAGTGCTAAAGTTCATCTTTTCAAGTGAGAAAGCCAGGGTCCTCTTAAGCTTTTTTAGCATAATTCTAATCTTCTATTTTAGCTTATTTTAATTCTCTTTCTCAAGTCACTTTAACTATTTATAATAGAGTAATCCAAACTCTACTTGAGATCTAGAGAATTGAATACTTTATAGATCCCTATATTCTTTTGGGTTGAACTCATACACGACTTCATCAATATCCCAAGAAGAAGATCGTTGTATTCAAGCTACAGCTACAACTTCGACTTGCCAATCTAAGATAAGTATTGATTTACTTTTACTTTAGTTTGGGTTTTTCTTAGATAGCTCGAAAATCTCAGCGGGTTTGTTTGTGGTGTCCCATGAAAATCACAAAGTGGGTTCTGTTGTGAAAGCGCATGAAAATCACAATAATTGTATCAGGTTGTTAAGTTGATCCTGATAAAACCTTGAGATAGTGAAAGCCAAAATTACGAGTGTAGTAATTTTGGGAGTGGAGTAGGTTTGCGTTTTTGCACCGAACCACTATAATTTCGTTATGCATGATGGTGATTTCTTTTATTACTTATATGCCTATCTTGTGTTTCATTTGCTCTTCCTAAAGTTTGATATTTTGATTTCAAAGATGTCGTGAAATAAGGGTGTTTTACCTAAATCTTTTAGGTGAAGGTTGTCCTACAAACTATTTGATATCAAGAATTCAATACTTTAAGCAATAGAGTTTATTTGATTTATTTTTCCGCATTATATTGAAATATTTGGCATAGTCCTATTCACCCCCCTCTAGGACATATATAACTCGTCCTTTTAGGTTGGGTCCTATAGTTTAACATCGCTAAGTCTTAGAGCTCCAATCTATGTTAGTGAATGCATTATGGTGAGGTCACAGTCCACGGTCCAGCTTAATCCTAAACTCAAGCTCTGATACTAACTTGTATCACTCCAAATTTCGAGGGTCGAGCAAATGCTTGACTCCCAATTTTCCGAGTGTCACTTATGCGAGTATGGGTTTCTTGGTTGCTTCTACGTTAGGCAATTAAGCATATATAGGATTATATTAAACAGTGTAACATACTCCGGAATAAATGCGATTAAAGGAAATAAGTAAATTGATACGCATGTAGTATGATTATCCATAGTATGAATACAGCTGGGTACAATATACAATTCCAAAAAAAATCAACAAAAATGTGAAAATGCGATATCTAGCTAAGCCCGATCGCTCGACTCTCCCTATCAAGAAGTGTGCAGCCTACATCGGCCCATTCAAAAGATGGACATAAGAGAACTCCTCCTCCTTGTCCATGCATGCCTGGTCCATTGCATCGACCTCGGTGGTCCCTGCATCTATATCAGCATCTAGTTGGTGTTTTAAAGCACTGTCTAAGAGTGGGAGTGAGTGATCAAATCAGTGGTTCCATAAAGCATGAGTTACACAAGTTATCAAGTCCAATAGTACAGGAAATGACAAAGCAATGTAAACAACCACTTCTTAATTACTCTTATTAATGCGCATAATGGGGTTTGTGAATGATGCATGCACTTACAATCCAACACTCCCTCAACACGTGACTCCGATAACCAGGTTCGCAAATGACAACACTCACTTAACATGCGACTTTAACTCATGATTTACCACATCCTATTCTAGTGCAATCGGTGAATGGTTATGCTAGCCGAGTGATTAATTAAGCCTATTCGTCCAACAATTTGGGGAAGCTAGGGAATCTCCCTTTTACTCATCGGTCTCAACTGAATCACTAGGCACAGGATGTCTGCAGCGGTCCTATGCTTATAATCTTGATCCGTTTGGGTTCGTCACTCCTAGCTGAAATACATACGAAAGGCAAGTTGTAAAGGTAATGCTCGCAGTCACAATAGGGAGGCTTGTCACCCTAATATAGGCCGATAGCACGGACATGGTGACTCATACCACCATGCCCGGTTCACGAGTCTCGAGGATAGCGATGCTAATAGTTAATAGTAGACCTTCGCGAATGGTAAGGTGAACATATATAGTGTTAGCCGATTCTTTGGATAATTTCGGTTGATGCAGGCGAACATTGGCGCAATCGGCATGTCTGAGCACCTTGTGTGGTCCAACCATTGTCGATCGTCAGTGTTCAACCCAGATCAATCAAACATGTCCGAGGTGGCCAGCTTAATTTGGTTAACCCTTATCAGGGAATTTGTCGAATAACCAGACTACCCTTGCAGTCCTATTTTTTATTTTAATCAACTCAGTTAGCATTTACAAATAAAAGGGTTCACATTTAATAATCATGTTTAGTAATATACTCATTTAAGCATTTCATCGAACACGTAGGTATCGTTATACTACATCTTGCAATTCATTGGTGTAACGCCCTGAAAATCGGAGGTCGAGCAAAGCTCAGCTCCCGAGTTCCAACGCATCACTTATGCAACACAGATAATAATGATTATGATGAGAGCATTGAAACATGAATGAGATTATACCAAAACAACATATCATACTCTAGAGACAGTTAAATTTGCAAGCGGAAGACTGTGATAGATATATAAAATATATAAGCTATGGTAAGTCTTCAGAGTGTGATAACGTTAGTAGGTTAATGAATTACAAATACATTTCCAACTTATACGAAAAGTGTAAAGTCATCTAGTCAACATCCCTGTAACCCCGTTGATCAAGGCACGACTCACATGAAGCCGCCAGAAAACAGCATATACGAGAAAGCATCCTTGTCGTCACAAAGTTCGGCTCCGCCTCAGGAGTAGTGTCGCGATCTGCAATCAGACAAAGTCTAGTGGGTGTCCGAAACTCCGTCCCATAACGTGGGAGTGAGTGATCAACTCAGTGGAACAATAAAGCATAGGTTAACATGTTATCAATTCAGTCAAGCAGTAATGATAAAGCAGTATAGTCAAACAATCCTAAATACTCTTATTAATGCAAATATAGAACGCAGTCATGATGCATGCCCTCGCCAACATACTCCACATCTTTCAGGCACATGCAGTACAATGATGAGCATGATTACCGAGTTGTTATTAGTCCTTTTCATACAACAATAGTGGGAAATTAAGGTACCTCCCTTATATCATTCCCAAACAATGATCCATTCTAGGGTCGTCAGTCCTAGATACTCTCATACGATGATGTGGTTCTAGGTCGCTCTAAAGGGCTGTCAGGGCTGTTACACACACTCGTTGCACCGCTCCCCCATCACCTTATCAATACAGGCTTAGTTTATATTTTATTTACTACGGGAAGGCTCGTCGCCTCGCTGTAGATTCAGAGTATGCATGACATCACTACACCGGGTACGGTCAGGGCTCTGTTACACGAAATCGTTACACCACTCCCCCATCACCCATCAAAGCAGTGTAGGCCGACAGCTCGAATACAGTGTCCCATACCACCATATTCGGCTCACGAGTCTGTGTTGCTCACTGGTCACTACGGGGAGGCACGTCACCCCAGCGTAGGCCGACAGCTCGACCACGGTGTCCCATACCACCATGCCCGGCTCATGAGTCTTAGCGGATCGAGGTACCAAGGTTAACGGGGTTGCACTGGTAAGTTCAGTACCTTAGGTTGAAACAGTAGCGTCCAAACATGGTGAACATATATTAGACAGATCGGGTTACTTGACGAGCTCAGCTAGCTCGAGTGCACGATAAGTTGAACGACATGAAGTGCATAAGCACTTCGCGTGGCCAACCACTATCGCCAACCGAAGTACGACTCAGGTTCGTCAAACACATCTCACGTGGAGAATGAATCTCAGCCACGAATTCAATCTCGTTACCGATTGCCTAGAGTATACAATAGCCCCGATTACATTCAATTACAGATAGTTAAAGCAATAATGAATCAAGATTTCAAGTCAAACAATCAAAAGTCCGATATTATCCGCTTAGGGCTGCCAAGGCTGTTGTACGGAATCATTACACCACTCCCCCATCACCCCCTCACAGTTTTTATGGAATACAACTTAAGCATGTGAAGTAGTCAGAGCAGAATTAAATAAATAGTAATTCAAACATATTAACAAGCATGTTATATAACACAATGCAAACAGGAAATCCAAACACATACGTTCATCAACCAGTAAGTGATTAAACTAAACAACTTACATGAAGGAAATCATACACATCACTAAGGTAGTTGAGAATCCTATCTCAACACCTACACAAGGCACTACTAGCTTAAGTATATACCTATACAAGCATTTTCACAAACACTTAGACTACACATTCCAACATACCTATAATATACTGGTTAAAACACACGTCGTAGCGATCCTTTCACAAAGGATTGCCACATGAACCATGATCATGCATACACGACCAATAGTCATGGTAAGCACAAATCATAGTTCCATATTCATTTGAACATTTTTGCAAACACTTAGGCTACAACTAGAACATACATGACGTATGTTAATATAACAGGTGTTAGGCTAATCCGTTCACCCAGAAGTTGATACACATGTATCTAGCATACATAGATAGCAATTAATCATGGCAAGCACAAATCTATATTTCATACGTATACGGTATTTTCTACAAATATGAGGAATACAGTATATTCAACATAGTTAACGTATATCTGAAAAATGAAACGGACAACACTTTGTACATGTGCAATAGAATCCAGATCATGAATCTATCATTATCTGACATTGAAAGCGTTGAAAACCATAACCTATACGTCTAAAGTCCACACCTTTTGTCGTAGAATCGTAACGAATACGCTAGAATCTCTAAGCCTTCGTCTACGGTGATTAGGCAACCTGAATCATGAAACAGCTATTACATCACCTACACTCTTGGAAACCCTAAAACAGCTTAGGGTTAGGTTTTCTTACCTAGAAATGAAGTCAAATCGCCGGAAAGGCGATTAGATCTTGATGGTTAAGCACGATATGATGGTAGGATAGAGCACCAGGATCCTTCACCCACCCACTTCTCCCACACTTTCTCTCTCTTTTCTCTCTTCTCTCTCCTAGGTTTTCTCAAATTCGTATGGAATGAGAGAGTGAGGGTTTAAGGTCCTTATATAAGTCTAGAACTCACAGAAATAGACTCGGGGTCAAGGTATACTTAGGTTATAGCCAAAGTGGGTCTGTTCCGTCTCAACGAAGCACTTATGGTGGCCCCTTTTCAGTGTACGGTCGGACTTAAGCGCACAAACATTGGATCTAGGTCGAGTTACATTTTCGGTCTGATCAGATTTACAGATTGCCTGTGGCGGACCAGTTTCAATTCAACGGTCACTGAGACTCGATCAGGGCCACGAGTACACTGCCATGTGTATGAAATTTCTCCTGATCTGAGGGTGCATTTGGGTCAGATTCCGACGCTCTGATTGCTTATATTTGGCCCGCAAGCAACAAGTCTCAGATTACTTAAAATTGAACTTTATTTCTAATTAATTTCATGTTTCTCATACTCTTCACTCCAGGCTCAAGCGAATAGCCCCCGGACACTATCTGGATTTGATTTTCGAGATGGTTGTCAAGCCCAGCAAGGCGGTGTAAGTGTTATGGTCTCATGCTCCTTTGGTTGTCAAATTTTGTGTGCCAAAACATCTATCTGTGTCCTGTGCTTGTATGATGATTTATATGAATTCAAGACACTGCTTAAACTCTTCAAGAAGCTACATGTTGAAGCCTCAAGAAGCTACATGTTGAAGCCTCAAGAAGCTACAATGTTGAAGTTCAAATCTAAAGAAACAACGCATGAAGTAGTTCTATGTTGATGAAGATCTCAAGCATGATATGGTTCAAGATCTCAAGCATGATATGGTTCAAGATCTCAAGCCTGATATGATTCAAATTATCTACATTCGTTGAATGGTTGAAGTTCAATGTCCATACGACATGGTTCAGGTTTGAATGACCTTAGGTTGACCTTTTAAGTAGGTCACTTTGGATACATAAATCAAATATTTATTTTACACAAGGTTGGTCTATTCTACGACCAGTCTTAGCTCTTGTTCGACCAGTCCTAGCATTGGTTCGACTAGTCCAAGAAATTCCACGACCAGTCCTAAGTAGTTGAAGATTTTTCAGAATTTTTGGTACGTCCACGACCAGTCCTGGAGGTCCTTCGACCGGTCGTAGGTGTGGCTTCGACTCATCCACGACCAGTCGTGGAGCTACGACTTAAAGTCCAGCAACGAAATCACTGGTCCTACGACCAGTCGTAGGGATCTACGACCAGTCGTAGGTGACCCACGACCAGTCGTAGGGTACTCACGACCAGTCGTGGAACGGCTTTCAAATATCGCGCTTATTTTTTCAAAAGTCTGTTAGAGCTACGACTAGTCGTAGGTTTCTAAGACCAGTCGTAGGAGCGATTTCTGCTTCTATAAATTGAACACGAAATTCAGAGTTTTCATAACTTCAACGCTATTCAATTCAAGAAATTTTCAAGTGATCACTCTGAGATAAGTTTATGTTTATTTTAAGCTAGATTGTGCTTATTTATATTCCTTTTTGCTAGCTTATTTAATTTGATTTTGTTTCTATATTCCAATCTTATTTGAAAAGAGGAATTATCTTATTCCTTCTTCTTGGAATCAAAATCAAATTTAGCTACGCCCAACGAGTTAAATCTAAAATCAATTAGAACTTAGAACCTTATGAATGTGAGTATTGGAAATTGAACTTTGACATTCAAATCATCTACTCCGATTGGTTCTACCGGGCTGCTACGAAAAAGGAGAAATCCAGGTATTTTACAATTCTGTAAAATTCATTTACTTTTGGTTTTGTTTGAGGTTAAGCCAGAAAAATCTCATTGTATTGGTTGTCTGAGGAAAACCAGAAACTCAGAAAAGAGGGGTTTTTGAATTGTGTAAGCCCAAGTGAAAAAGACACAATTGTAAAGGTTTTGGTGAACCTGTGAAAACCTATTTGTTAGTGAACGCTATATATCCCCTGTGTGAGGATATTAGGAGTGTAGTAGCTTTTTGTGTGGCTGTTGGAAAACAGTTGGTGTACACACAAGCGAACCACTATAACTCTTTGACTTGTGGTTTGAATACTTGCTTAATTGTCATATCTTTTATCATTCGATTGTGTGAAATGTACAAGTGGATGTGAATGTTGTAACTATTTACATTTCAAGCAAGTGTGGGGATTGTTGTAATAATTTAGATCTTACTTCTGCATTTAATTCAATTCCTTGCTATTTCATTTACTTATATTAATATTGAGTCCTTGATCCAAAAGAGGTTCTAGAAATAAGGTTGTCCTACCATAAGCCCTTGTTGATTATGGTGTAAGGTTGTCCTTAGAACTGAATTTGCATCAATCTCTCGATATCTATTTATCAAGGTGATTTAAATTTAGCTTTGTGAATTGATTCATGTTGTAAGGCTATTGGTTTATTTATTTCCGCTGATTTTAATTTATTTGGCATAGTCCTATTCACCCCCCCCCCCCCCCCCTCTAGGACATATAGCTTGGCCTTTTCAAGTGGTATTAAAGCCTAATAGCTCATTTTGTTGCTTTTTATTTGGATTTATTTCCTGAGCTAACGATCTAAGCTATATAAAAGATGTCAAATTTTGATAGCCTTTCAGTTACTAGACCTCCTCCATTTGATGGCTCCAACTATGCCTATTGGAAAGCCAGAATGAGGATCTTCCTCAAATCAATGGATGAAAGTGTGTGGCAAGCCACAGTGACTGAATGGAAACCTCCTATCATGGAAGTAACTGGTGTTGATGGTTCAAAATCTATGAAAATTACACCGTATTATCAATGGACCTCACTTCAGAAAAATGAGAGTAGTGCTAATGCTAAAGCACTAAATGCAATCACTTGCGCACTATCACCGGATGAGTTCAAAAGAATCATATCCTGTGATACTGCAAAGCAAGCCTGGGATATTTTAGAAATGACACACGAAGGTACATCAATTGTCAAGAAATCTAAAGTCCAACTCCTCACAAGTAAATTTGAAGAATTCATATGGAGGAAAATGAAATGTTTATGGACTTTTACACTAGATTGAATGACATTGTAAACTCAATGTGGGGTCTTGGCGATAAGATCCCAGAAAGTAAAGTGTGTGCAAAAATACTACGCTCTCTTCCTGAACGGTTCAATTCAAAGGTAACCGCAATCCAGGAACTTCGTGATACGGATAATATGAAGGTAGAGGAATTAGTTGGTTCTTTACAAACCTATGAATTAAGTTTTAAAGCTCCTAAAGGTAAGTCTATTGCTTTGAAGTCATCTAAAAGTATTATTCAAGAAAATTCAGATTCAGAAAAGTCTGAAGATGATATGGCCCTTTTGGCGAAAAAGTTTTTATAAGATTTTCAAAAGTAAGAAAAAGAGTCGATTTTCAAAAGGGAAATGAAAAGAAACGTTCCAAACCTAAGTCTAAAACTTGGAAATCATTGAAAGATAGTCAATGCTACAACTGTCAAGAATATGGGCATTTAGCAAACAAATGTCCTAAAAAGGACAGATTCAAAAGGAAGGGTATGTTGGCTACTTGGGATGAATCGTCTGATTCTGAAGCCTCTTCTGAGTCAGAAAATTCAGAAACTGAGTCGGGCAATGAACTTAAGGCCCTTATGACTCTAGCCAAGTTTACTTTCTCCGATCACGATGATTCAACAAGTGAAGAAATTTGGATAGTGATCATGAATATGATGAAGATCTTCAAGATGCTTACAATGCCTTATATAAGGAAAGTTGTAAAATTGCTGTCAACTTAAACTTCAAAAAGAAAAGTTTTATAAACTTAAAGAATGTTTTGAAACTCTTATTTTAGAAAAATCTCATATTTCAAATAGTTTTGAAAAGTCTAAGTGTGATCTAGAATTCAAAACCTCCCTAATTGAAAATTTGAAATCTGAAAATGAGAAACTTAAAAATGAAGTATCTTCTCTTCTGAGTTTGAAGGACACATGGAGATATGCCCAAGGTGATCCGAAATTAGAAAAATTATTATCCAGATCAAGAAAATATGGTGATCGATCCGGGTTGGGCTATGATAAAAGCAGATCTCTTAAACAGAATAATACTCCTTCCAATTTTGTGAAAGAGAGACTTCTAACTCAAAAGGAAAAGGTACTAGTCAAGTTTTTTCTAAAATACAAAACTTTTTCCTAAACCCAAAACAGCTATTTTTAAAAATCAGATTCGAAACCCACTAGCTGAAAAATTATTGATTTACTTAAGGAGCTATTAAAATCTAACTCAGTAGGTCACTCTTACAACTATAAACAAAGAAGACCAATTATTCTCCTAAACCTAAAACTGTACTGAAATGGGTCCTAAAGCTGTCTGTTTGGTTACTCACACTTGCTTTCAAAGCTACAAGCCATTCGAATGGTACCTAGACAGTGGATGCTCCAGACATATGACAGGCGACAAAGCACTATTTACCGATCTTAAAGATGACTGATGGGTCAGTCACATTTGGTGATGGTAGCAACTGAAAGATAATTGGCAAGGTACGGTCCAACTCTATAACCTTCCCTTATTTAAAAATGTTTTATATGTTGAGGGTTTAAAACACACCCTGTTGAGCATATCTCAAATATGCGATAACAACCATAATGTTAAATTTTCTAATCAAGGTTGTGAAATTATAAATGAAAAGGGTTCTGTAATATTAACTGGTCGCAGAACTTCTGAAAACTGCTATATAGTAAGCGATAGTAGCTCATCTAAACAAACGTGTTACATGGTCCATACCGATGAGACAGAATTATGGCATAAACGCCTCGGACATGTACACTATCGAAACTTATACAGATTGAGCAAAGGTGAACTAATTAGAGGTCTACCTAAGATGCAAAAAGTAGACAAGATTTGTGGTGAATGCCAGTATGGTAAACAACTAGGAGCTCTCAAAAAAGGTTAACTCCAATCCACCACAAGACCACTCGA